>CM074749.1:4041150-4106150 GCA_037367245.1 Phrynocephalus guinanensis | reverse complement strand
TTCGGGGTTGATTTCTTTCAGAATGGATAGGTTTGATCTCCTTGCAGTCCAGGGGACTCTCAAGACTCTCCTCCAGCACCACAGCTCAAAAGCATCAATTCTGCGGCGATCAGCCTTCTTTATAGTCCAGCTCTCACTTCCATACATCACTACTGGAAAAACCATAGCTTTAACCATCCTCACCTTAGTTGGCAAAGTGATGTCTCTGCTCTTTAGGATGCTATCTAGGTTTGCCATTGCTTTCCTCCCAAGAAGCAGGCGTCTTTTTATTTCGTTGCTGCAGTCGCCATCTGCAGTGATCAAGGAGCCCAAGAAAATAAACTCTGTCATTGCCTCCATTTCTTCCCCTTCTATTTGCCAGGAGGTGATGGGACCAGTGGCCATGATCTTAGTTTTTTTGATGTTGAGCTTCAGCCCATTTTTTTCACTCTCCTCTTTCACCCTCATTAAGAGGTTCTTTAATTCTTCCTCACTCTCTGCTATTAGAGTAGTATCATCTGCGTATCTGAGGTTGTTGATATTTCTTCCGGCAATCTTAATTCCGGTTTGAGATTCATCCAGACCGGCCTTTCTCATGATGTACTCTGCATATAAGTTAAATAGGCAAGGTGACATTATACAGCCTTGTCGTACTCCTTTCCCGATTCTAAACCAGTCAGTTGTTCCATATCCAGTTCTGACGGTTGCTGCTTGTCCCACATATAGATTTCTTAGGAGACAGATAAGGTGGTCAGGCACTCCCATTCCTTTAAGGACTTGCCATAGTTTGTTGTGGTCTACACAGTCGAAGGCTTTGGCATAGTCAATGAAGCAGAAGTAGATGTTTTTCTGGAACTCTCTGGCTTTCTCCATAATCCAGCGCATGTTGGCGATTTGGTCTCTAGTTCCTCTGCCCCTTCGAAATCCAGCTTCCTGGGGTAGGAACTGGCAAGCCACCCCGGTATCCCTGCCAAGAACATCCCATGGTCAGAAACAAAAGGAAAAAAAATAGTTACCCACAAATGGGCTACTTTCTTGGTCATGTGAAATAAAAAAACTACAGAAATTCTGGAAAGGACTTGTGCAAAAGTGTCTTCTTTTTCAATTTACATGCACATGTGTTTTTTTAATGCTATCATTATTGATATGGCACCATCTAGATATACAGCCTGCTGGGCCAAGTTATATAAACCAAAGAAAAATGCTTTATTGCAAGGCTTTTGAGTTGAAATCTTGCTTACCAGTCAAGCAAGAGCTGCTGGACAGCTCGGTGGTTTGGGAGTTGTTCCCCGATGGGCTTCCCTACAAGGGGCTAGACTTGATGACCTCTAGGGCTCCTTTCACCTCCACCGTTGTAAGGTGATAGCTATGATGCTTTGAAAATGCAGGCATGGCCAATCAAATTTATAAAAGCATTGGCTGGTCTTATAGGACCTTTCTAGACATGACCCTCCAGAAGGAATAAGACCCACTAGAACAGTGTACTCCCAGATGTTCTTGGACGACAATGGTGAAGGATTCTGAACGTTTTAGTCTGGGAATACCTGGAGACCAGACATGGGGAGCCGCTGTACTAAAAATATGGATTCCTTGGCTTTTATAGCTAGCTATTTTTTTCCTCCACTTTTTGTGGGAATGTATCACTCTTGCTCTTGAAAGGTGTTACAACAGCAATTCAATTAGGGTAAATAGTGTACATCATATTCACAGCTGGAAAATCTGGTCACTTACTGTGACCAAAAGCTGAAAAGGGATATACCTCATAACCGGCATTACACTGTTCCAGCTACACATGCACACACACTTTTCTCTCTCTCTCTCTCTCTCTCTCTCTCTCTCTCTCTTTGTTGTTGACCACAGGTTAATGAGTTTCAAGGAGCTTAGGATATCTAAACAGAAACATACTGAGATGCTGGGGAGAAATTATACAAAGCCAAAATGGGGGAATTACCAAGATCACATGAAATCAACTCAGCAGTGCATTGCACCTGGGAATCCCATTTAAAGGGGTTTCTTTACCTGGTCTTTTCTCTCCCCCCTACTCTCTCTATCCCCCTCCTTTTGCCCCCTTTGCCTTCTCTCGGTAGAAATTGCTAGGGTTGTTTTAGAAGCCCCTGATGCTAAAAAATACACCTGCACACGGAAAATGCATGACAATGGGATTCAAGTTGCATAGACCAATAATTCAAAGGGAGGTGGCTGGCTGGAAGGAGAGATGGATTTAAAAGTGCTGTGTGTTGTGTGTTGTAAAATTAATAGAGAAGGAGAGAGTGGAAAGTGAGGGCTGGAAGAATATAAGGCATGTGCATAAGTATGAGACACAGAGAGGAAATGAATAAACATATATCATGAGACCTAAATGCTTTCTAAGGTAGTGGGATACATTACTGAAATAAAGCTGCATTAACTATCAAAGGGACTTTCTGTGTGTGTGGGGGGGGGGCTACCTTGATTTGATTCCTTGCATGCTCTCATACCCCACAAATGGGAACAGCTGTCTCACTCTTGAGGCAAGGCAGTGGCCAAAAACTTGCAGTGCATGTATGCATGCTGGCAGGTATGCTTGACATAGGTTTGGAAAGGTTATGGAACAGTTTTTTTTTTGGGGGGGGGCTCATCCAGCTCCAAAATAACCTCCGTGAAGTGCTCCAGATGTTCGAGAGGCTGCAGTTGTCACCTCTGATGCTAAGGCTGCACATAAGAGGCATGAGCCCGATCGCACATACGCAGACGAAGAGGCATCCCCCCAGCCAGCCAAGTGCATCTAACTTCTATCTGGCCGTCAGCGGGCTCGCTTCTTTAACACAGAGAAACATGGCTAACACAATACTTTCATTTATATGGTTATTAAGAGATCACGGGCCATTTATGCTGCTCAAATCTTCTGCTGAGACATGTTAAGGAATAATGGTCATAGAGGGCCTGCTGTGCAGGGATAGTGGCTGGTGGCCAGCCTCTTTTATTTACTCACCCGCTCTCTCCTTTTATTGGAAAACCCAAATAAATTTTGCTGACCTTCCAATCGGATTTGTCACCCAGGAAAGGGCCAAACAAACACTAGGAGTGATGCCATCCCGAGGTTGAATTATAAGGTGATTTAATTTCACGAGGAATGGGTGAGGAAGCATTTAATGAAGGGATAAATCTCCCTTACCACTGTATCTCAGTTGGTTCTGATAAGAATTAGTATCAGATGAAGTTTTCTTATGTTCCCATGAGAATCTTTACCTGTTTTCTTTTTAGTTTATTTTTACCCCCCCCCTCCCCAAACACCCTGCAAATAATGAAGCTGATAAAAACTGCATTTATTCAGGGGGGGGGGGGAAGAAGGGGGTCATGAAGACCCAATGGGGGGGGGCGAGATTGAGGTGAGCCTCTATGTATGATAAGGAGATATGCACCAGAACCTAACCTGTTAGAGGGCATCTCTCTGGTTATGCAGCTCCCATTCGCACACCTATCATGCTATGATGCATAGAACTTGATTGTACTAAGCCAGACATTTTACCGACACTTGTCTGGAAGGGATTCCACGGGTATTCAGGAAGATATATATATATTCAGACACTTGGTATGGTGTAGTGGAGACTAGGAGTCAGGAGCCTGCGATTCCGGTCCTTGCTGGCCCATGGGAACTCACCCGGGGGTGTGGACCAGGTAAAAACCCCGCGGCTATAACTCGTGTCATACTTGAGGCCACATCACAACAAACAGGCAGGTATAGGATCTGCCCTGGAAGGCATCTGATTCCCCAGCCAGCCCGTCCCGCCCCGGACACGCAGAGCTGAGGGATTGCTCTGGCCGTAGGAAGGGCCCCGATTACTGTTGAAATACGGCTCAGTGGCTTAGGTCTCCGGACAAAGCCAGAAGTTGGCAGTTCGATTCCCCACCTCGCCTCCTTGCTAGGGGCGGGACTTGATGACTCACGGGGTCCCTTTCAGCTCTGCAGTTCTTAAAAGGATCTTGCCATCGAGTGGCATGATAAAGCCCCGGGTGGAAATGAACTGGACGGCTGAACCTTCTGGGCTAGGAAACACGTGTGTATGTGTTTTCCTCCATTTCAGCGTATGGTCTTTTCAATCTACTCTTGCGCTTTTCAAACGCCTCGAATCATATAACTGTCCTCAGTCATCAATGATCCACACAATTCAGGGCCTTTTGAAGAGTTCCCTTTTTAATGCTTAAACACGCGGGGAGTGAGGGTGAGAGAGACAGACAGAGAGAAGCATTGTCCTCTAGAAATCAGATTTTGGGAATTCCCCCTCCCCCTCCAATTTGGGAATTTATACCCGCGCTTCCACATCAATCAAAGGAAAGAAATCAACGGTAGCCATTCGCTTCTTTGGGGGTTCGCCAGCTAGCCGAACTCGGGCGTTTTGTTTTATATATATATATTAATCTTCTAGTTAACAGATTTTGTTTATTCAGATGTCATTTTTGACGAGAGAGGGACGGGAAGGACGGGTTATCTGGTTTCATCTACTGAAGTTGAAAGATGCCCCGTTTGGGGGAGCATTCCACACATTTTGGACGGAATGACTTTCCACACACACACACACACACACACACACACACACACACACACACACACACACACACACAAGTTTCACAAGGGTCGGATCGCCTGTCACCCATTAAAACGAAACGAAACAAACAGGGTGATGAGAAGTGTGTGGAGGGGAGGGGGGAGGAGCGGTAAAAGTGACAAAGGAGTCGGGCAAGGAGGGGGCAAGGAGAGAAAACAGATTTCCTGGGCGACACCTTTGGCTTGATTTCATCGAAATCACCCAGATTCCGGACACGTGAAAACACACACACACACGGGGGGGGGGTGTTCTAAAAGTTCAGGGTTGGGGGTGCCGTCCAGTCGCTTCTCTTTTGAGCAGGGTTTCTGCATTTCCTTTTAATCCGTGACGTCAGGGTCCCAAACTGCAGAACTTTGAAACGCCCTGCTCGAAAGTCAGCCGTGTAGGTCCCCATAGGACTTAATCCCAAACCTATTCCATAAAATGAAATATAAATGGGATTTTTCCTATTTTGGAAAGGACAAAGAGGTAGCATTTTGCCCGAGTTTGATTTATATTTGCTTGATCAAAAAAGCCCACTCACTTTCCCTCTGTTCATTCATTTGCCTGCCTCCTCATTCCAATCCTCTTTGTTCTCCCCCCCCCCTCGTCCCCCCCCCCCTCTGAGGGTGAAACATACCTACTCCTTTTCCACTTGAGGCATCTCAAACTCTTCTCCCCATCTTCTCTTTATATCCTTCGTGGTTTTGATTTCTAACTCCTAAAAAAAGTTCCTCTACAACCCTCGCACTAGAGAAATAAATTCTAGTCGTCTCATCTTCAACCTCCGACATCTTTTTTTTTTCTCTAGCCATCTATCAGAGTAGCTCCCTTACTTCCGGCTCAAATGTCCCTATTTTTCCAATACTTCATAAGAAAAATAATGCTTCCTCTGGAATTCTTTCCTCCCCAGAACAGAGATTTAAAACACTTTTTTCCGCTACCAATCTGGGAAAATTCGTTGGCTTTCAAACGGTCTGAAATATTTACCGCACTTTCCCCAAAATACTTTGTTTGCAACTTATTTTCCCCTCTCTCTCTCTTTCTCTCTTCTCTTCTCTCTCTCTCTCTCTCTCTCTCTCTCTCTCTCTCTCTCTCTCTCTCTCTCTCTCTCCTGCCCTCTTTTTTCTCCCACCTGCCTTCCTGTTACTTTTTAAGGCTTAAATAGTTAATCGAACCCCATCAAGCGACTAGCCCTGAAATCCCTCACAACCCTCCTATGAAGTAAGTCTCGCTGGATTCCGTACGACTACTAAACGATCAGTCTATGAGAAGGATGGTTGTAAAGGTGGGGGGGGGGCGGGGGGCTAAGCTAACGGCAAAATCGAACCCAACAACCCGAACATATTATCTACGGAATACGCTGCTGTTGGTGCCGAAAAGGGTCTGAACCAGAAGTGAAGGGGGCCCGGAGATTTGCCTGAATTTTGATGGGCCCTGCGCAACCTAAACAGTACAGAAAAGCAAGGTTTTCTGCGCTGCTGCTACACCTCTGCCCGTGTCCCTCCAGAGTGATCGCGGTTCGGTGTCGCGCGATCCACCGTGTTTCAGCGGCTTGCCCCGCTGAGCAGAGGCTGGCCCGTCCTTGCTCACGATCAGGTGGGATCCTGAGCGTTGACACCCCACCCACCTTGCCCTACAGCTAAAACCCTCCGAACCCATAGGTGAGCCTTGTCTTCGGAGCCCCCTTGAATCCCCATGGTGTGTGTGTGTGTGTCCGCGGAGCCTCTCCGCCTATTTTCAGAGGCTCTCCTCCTCCCGACCGGCGCCTCCAGCCCCCGCCGCCGACGCTTTAGGTCACGTCTGGAGCAACTTTCCGAAATCTCTCTCCAAACTTCCCTCATCTTCTGCACCTACACCTCCCCCCCCCCGCGCGCCCTCCCCGGCTCCCCGCCCCTGCCGTTCAGTCGGGTGCGGTTTTATTTATTTCTGCCTCCCGTGGCCGTGCTTGTTAAAACGTCAATCCTCATTTGGGCAAGGTGGGAGACGTATTTAATTGTGGGTTATTTGCTAATTATCTGGTTACTTTTGATGGTGTTCCGGGAGGTGGGGGAGAGAACCCAACACCGCTTGCCCCCCCTTCCGTGCTAATTACAGAAGATGTCATTCTATCCAAGGTATCTCTTGTCGAGGCTAGGAAGGGGCTGCCGGAGGGAAGGGAGCATTGGAAATATTCCTTTAATAGTCTTGTTGAAATTTAAAACTTAACGCGGGTTGAAATATTTATCGAGGGCGGCCCACGAACTCGCTCTCGGCGCGCTACAAGAGGAACGGAATGAAAGCGAAAGAACAAAATAAAGCCGTAGAGAGAGGGGCAGGGGATGAAATGATACCCGCAGGGCCGGTCAGCTGAAGTGGGGAGGGTTTCGCGCTCTTGGTTTCCTTGGGACTTTTCGAGAGTTTAAATGCGGCTCCCCAAGGCGCGCAATGTCGGCTTAAGGCAGCGGAGATGACCGGACCGTTTTGCTGCGAGGGTGCTTCCCAGCCATGGAAAGTTTCCATATGGGTGTCTCTGCAGCAGGAGTGCTGTGAAAGCCAAGGAAGGAAGGAAGGAAGGAAGGAAGGAAGGAAGGAAGGAAGGAAGGAAGGAAGGAAGGAAGGAAGGAAGGAAGAAAGAAGAAAGAAAGAAAGAAAGAAAGAAAGAAAGAAAGAAAGAAAGAAAGAAAGAAAGAAAGAAAGAAAGAAAGAAAGAAAGAAAGAAAGGAGGGAGGGAGGGAGATTAGGCAAGGAGGAAGCTTTAATTATCCTTACATACAAGATTAGATAGATAGATAGATAGATAGATAGATAGATAGATAGATAGATAGATAGATAGATAGATAGATAGATAGATAGATAGATAGATAGATAACAGTCAGTGTGAGCAAATCAAACTGCACGTTTGGTAAACAGTGGGGGTTTGAAATCCTTTAAATGTGACAGGATAGCACATAACTTCTGCACAGTTAGAAGAGGTATATAAAAATGTCTCTTTACTGTATTTTAGAGGAAAAACAGTCTGACATAATCCACCGTGTGTTGCCTCCCGAATGGGCAAAACACACACACACACACACACACACACACACACACTAGCATGCATGGATATATAGAGAGAGTGATATAGGTATCTCTGTAAACACAGTCACTGAGAGAGAAGGAGAGAGCCTGAAGACCTAGTCTTTTCCCATAGCTTATGGCTTGGCTTCCATCTCCAAATCTCCTGTGTAGGCCCAATTCCTTCCCACACTGAGGCCAATGGGGGGACGTGACCATCCCTCTCTTCTGGGGATAGATGGCCCTAAAGCCCCTCAGCCCGAACCATAATTCCCCCGAAGTCGTTCCCCATCTTCTGAAATAGACTGGGGCTTTCCATCCCTCCAGACATATTTTTCCAAATCAGCCTCTCCATTTGCTGTACCCATCCTTAGATGCTACTAAATGCCACGGTCATCTAGCAACAGTGTCGCATTAAATGCAAGTTGCATTAAATGTAACAAAATTCATTGCCAATTAGGGATGTGCAGGTCTGAAGTCCAAGGCACTGTCTTAAATTGAATTCAAGTAGAAAACTATTTTTGGGAATGATAAACATGATGATGAGGAGGATACCTGGTATTTTTAATAATAGTACTAGATTAACAATCCCTGGTATAACAAGCAAGGCAAGTTATTATTCAGCAAAAGGGTGATGCTTTCTTAAACACAACTAAACCACTCTCCAACATTGCACCTGGTGTTTCTTTGCAAATTACTATCAAAGGGAGAATGTTCATTGACATCCGAAGACAGGTTCTTCTCTCTCAGTTAAATCTAATGTTCCTTCACATGGCTGGATCCAACTTCAGCAGGCATATAAACACATCTTTCCCTTGGCGGACATGTTACAGGGCACTATACAATGCCTATGAACTAAAAAAAAAACATTGTTCTGATAGAGAAAGAACATATGAATATCTTCCCTCCTCGAAAACTGTGAGGCTATGGGAGGCCTCTCTGTCATAATTCTGAGACGCTTGTAAACAGGAAAAAAGGTGACCCTTTTTAAATGTTTATTGGTGTTTCCCACCCTTGCGCTAATATCTCGCACCCGGAGAGACAGGGCTTTCAGACGGGAAAACCCGGTCGTTTGCTCCATCCACCCAGAGCAAGGGCGAGAAATCAATTCTGGATATTTGCCGAAAGAAGCGCCAGCGAGCAGGCGATACATCATCATCAGATCGTCGTTGGCTTCACCATCGTCAGCTTCATCATGTAGAAATGATTTTTCTCGGGGCGAGGCAGGGGAAAGACCTCGACGAGGGCGAGGAAGCAAAGCAAAGCAAAAGCTTGCGACGCTGATTTATTCCCGCGAGAAGGCTTCATCCTGGTCTGGTATGAAATGTACAAGAGTCAGCCTTCTCTCCCTCCCTCCCTCCCTGGCCTTTTATTTGGAAAGAGGGTTCCTAAATTCCTTCTGAGGGATAGGAAGTTGCAAGGAGAGATTCAAAGAGCACCCCCCTCTCTCCCCCACCCCACAACTCGTGTCATTTCAGGGATCATAGAAAATGACAGAGTCTCCCTTTCAAAAAGACAGGGAGGAGGCGATTTCTGCTTCGAAATGGCCCAGCCTTCTGGGCGTGACGCCTATGAGGACCTAATGGGGGACTTTTAGAGACACCAAACCCAAGCGTCACAAGAAGCCTTCCGCCGGGTGGATTTCCATCATCCAACACGCGCGCACCAAACGCGCAACCTCCTCCAAGCCATCCGGGGGCTCTCTCTGACCTCCGCCAGCCTTGCTTTCCGCCTCCTTCATTCCGCCAGGGTTCCTTTGGTGGGGAGGAGGCGAGGACTGAAGGGAGACGGAGGTTACTGGAGACCTTCCTTGTGCTCTCTCTCTCTCTCTCTCTCTCTCTCTCTCTCTCTCTCTCTCTCTCTCTCTCTCTCTCTCTCTCTCTCTCTCTCACGCGCGTCCCCCGGGGGCGGGAGGGCGTCCTAACTCCGAGGGGTCGGCCTTCATTTCAGCTCCTAATTTACCTGCGCTTTGGAAAACCAAACAAAAAGAGAGAGGTGGGCGAAACAAAACAAGAAAAGGATATTCGTCCTAACCATCCTTTCTTCCTTCTTTTCACTCAGGCGGATCGTTCTGTTGAGTTAGCTTTTCATTCAAGGGGCGCGGGGCGCTGGAAAGGGTGGCGTGGAGCCGGGATTTGAGAGGGGAAAGTCCCACGACTTATCCCACTAGGAAAATGAGGTGTGGGCCTCGGGTCCCATCTGCGTGACAGCCAAGAGCTGTCACGCAGCCATGGCTGGTTGGCTTGCCTATATCTATCTATCTATCTATCTATCTATCTATCTATCTATCTATCTATCTATCTATCTATCTATCTATCTATCTATCTATCTATCTATCTATCTATCATCATCAGAATTCTGTGATGTTTAGCCCTTGAGAAGCCTTACCTGCCAGCCCTAGTGACCCATCAAGGATGAGTATATGGCTTTTCTCATACCAAGCTGTTTGGTTTGGTGGTGGCTGGGGGAGAGTGAGCCTGTTTCCATATTTTTCTATGAAGGCTATAAAGTTCCCATTTGTCCTAAACTTTCCCCACCATCCGCACCACCCCACGCCCCCAAGTGCAACCCCGTTTATCTCTCAAAATCCAAATTTCAACTCCGCTACCTGCTTCATGAGGCGTTAAGGTGTCTCATTCCCGCCTGCCTCTTTCTTCTCCGTTCCCTGAGTTTTATTGGTTTGTCTGGCATTTTTTCCACCATTTTATATTTATATTTATATATTCCGTGCATCCTTTCGTGATCATTGCCGTCTTCCCTATGAGTCCAGAGCTGAAGCACTCCATCAAAACTCTGGGAACTGCAGAGCCTTAAAATGTAAGCGCATGAAACAGACGCGCATCAAAGGAGGACGTGAAGATCACGTGTGAAGCAGTTCCTTCAAAAAGCCGCCTGTGATATAGTCTAACTTTTGGAACACCCACTCTGTCAACTCTCTCTCTATGCTTCCGATACATATCTGTAATAATAACACCAGGGTTTGCAGAGAACCCTCTTTAGGGCAGGGAATTTGACCGTTTCTCTTGATTTCTCCCCTTCTATCAAATCAATGGGGGTTTCCCCTCCTTTCTTCCCATTTCCTCTCACGGTGCCCACGGTCTCCTCCCGCTATCGTCCTTATGAACGGAACCTATCGTGAATGAAGGAAGAATCCTCTGGATTTTTCCAGATCATGTTTCATCTTATTTTCAGGAGGAAAGAGAGTACTTAAAATTACATCAAAAGGCAAATATATATTTCTCTCCCCTCCGTCTTTCTCTATGATAGATAGATAGAGATAGATAGATAGATAGATAGATAGATAGATAGATAGATAGATAGATAGATAGATAGATAGATAGATAGATAGATAGATATAGCATGCATAGGACTTTTTTTCTGAGGCAAAAGACCTCAGGGGTTGCCATTAGATCGGATGGCAGGGCTTTGTAGAGAGTGTTTTGCATAATTACATACCAAAGCCACCATAGTCACCCTCACATTTTATGGGTCACAAACCATCAACAATTGACACATTATATTCCAAGAAACCTCAGTCCATTCAGCAAGAGAGAAAAGTATTCTGCTTAATCTAGAACTCAAGGAGAATGTTTTCTCTCTCTCTCTCTCGCTCGCTCGCTCGCTCGCTCGCTCGCTCTCTCCCCTCCCCTAATAAGAAATCCCACAAGAGATTACTGGCCAACTGACACCGTGTTTACATATAGTTACAAAGTTCAGAGGATTGGTGTGGTGTGGGCGGCTGGGGGTGGGAAGCCCCCCCCCCACTAAAACATGATTAAAATGCTCACGGGGCCTAATGTGTTGTCTCGTCGGAAGGAAAAAAAGAAATAGAAGGAAAGCACACACAAAAAACCCCTTCGTATGCCCCCCATTAATACACACACACACTACTGTTCCAGCCACCCTCCTTCACGCCCCTCTTTTTTTTCCAGACCTGCCCCTCTTTCTTCTTCACCACTCCCCCTCCTCCCCACCCCCACCCCTCCAGCGTTGCCAGTCGGTAATTAAGATATTCTGCTTTGGGCCAGACAAATCCGCTGGTAACTGAATCATATGCGGAGCCTTTGATGTCAAACTTTTCGACAGTTGTCACACTAGCTTCGGCCAATTCAGCTGCGCTTCTCCTGTCCAACCCACCCCTCACACACACACGCGCGCTCTCGCTCGCTCTCTCTTTCTGAAAGCGGGCGAGGAGTGGAGTGGGGTAGGGGTGGGGGTGGGGGGTCGGGGGGGAAGAGGGGAAGAAAAGCCCTCCTGGTACCGAAGGTCTGAGGAGGCGAGCACTCCCAGAAGCTCTCCACCTTCCACGCTAAGACTCCAGGAATCGATTTAAGAGAGGGACACGCCGTGTGGTCCGGGTACAAAATCCCCGCAACCTACAGAGACGCCTAAATTTTTTCTTTTACAGGAACTCGGAAGGGTGAGAACCAGGTCAGCTTCTCTATCCCGTTGGAAGCTAAGAGGCAGAAAAGTCCTGCTAGTTTCCGAAGCAATCCCGATTTAAATATTTTAGTGGCTATAAAAGGGTTCTACCCACCTTTGTGGCTTAACCTTAAAAGAGAGAGAGAGGGAAATCCAAAGACTTTTGAACTTGGTACCTAAGAGCACATTTCCTGGCCAAATCCACCTTGCCATGAACGTTTGGACGTGTAAGTTCTTCACAATGATACACGCCTGACACGGCGGCCTTGATCTACGCCCGCTCTCCCTTATTCCACGGTGCCTTTTCTTAAAGTAATCCATAGAGAGATTGTGTTTGCATTTTGGATGGATCACGGAGCTCCCGTTTATTTTCTAGGGATCTGCTGTGTTTGTCTGTGTGGGGGTACTTTTCTGCTTTCTTTGCCCCTCCCGCTGTCCAAACGTAGAGTCCAAGGTCCTAGAGGGGGGGGGAGAGACCTCGCATCCTTCTCCATAGATCTGTGGTAACCCGAATTCCACCGCTTCCTTCCCAGATGATATCCCAAACACGTGAGGTGTGGGGAGAGGGTCCCTCCTCCTGAACCTCGTTTGCAGGACGGACCCTGCCAGGATTAACAAACCCTGTGAGAGGAAGGTGATGTGGGGCTGGGGGGGTGTCACAGAAGGAGTCCATCCCTCCACCCTCCCTGCATTTAAAACGTCTGGACTCCCTTTTCCCACCTCTTGCGGGCAGGACGACAGTATCAGTTCCCTTCACGCGTTGAACCGGAGTCGGGGGGGGGGGGTACTTCTGCCAAGTAAGGAGGAGAGAGATCCAACAGGGTGAATGGGGAGGGGGGAACGTAGGAGACGTCCTTGCACCTGCGCTCACAACAGCCCTGCCAGGGAGGCCAAGCCCGCCTCCCAGATCTTGAGAAGAAGCCAAGGGGCGAACTGTTAAGATATATGAAGCTCTGTCCATTTCGATTAATTTGGAAATATCAGTTAAGATGATGGAATATTAATAAACTTATTTTTTTAAAAGTCCATCTCCTTTTGGGGGGGGGGTATTCGGTTCCTAGGGTCCGGCAGTCACCATGGCCGGCACATTGAGAACTAGTGGTTCCCCTCCCCCCTGCCCCCCTAAAAGAAACGTCTACAATCGGTGGTATATTTGAAGAACGTTCGTCTACCAGCACAGTCGGCCTCGCAGGACTGAAAGAAAGCAATCTGTAGCAATTAGAGTGATTAGAGTGTTAATACGAGCTATAAGGGACAAATTTCTACCTTCCTAGGAGAAGCTCCACTCTTCTTGCATGGAAGCAGCAAAGAGTAACCTGCAACCCTCCACACTGTTACCTATGAGATACTTTTACAGGCAATCTAATCACGGAGAGAAGCAGCCCTGTCCAGTCTAGGGGCATCACTCGCGGCTGGAAAAGTTACTTGTTTGACTACAACTCCCAGAGTTATAGTCCAAACAAGAGTTTGCATAAATTAATTAATACTGGCCAATAGTGACACAAACAAAGTGTCCACCGAGGGGACCTCCCTGGTTTGGTACCCGACGGATCACCTGAAGCAAGACTAGCAGGGAGATGTTAAGTAGCCGTAGCACCATTGAAAACGTTCGGACCGTCTTCAGACGCTCTACCACCGTGTTTGCTCGGGCCTCGCTGGGAAGTTGAACAGCGGGACACAAAAAGGCTCCTCCCGACAATGGCCAGGCGCTTTTCCTGACGCGGCAGGTGGGAATCGGTTGGGTTATCTCCCGATACAGGGTTTTCTCAATTTAGGGTGGGCCTCAAGCGATCGTGTGAATCCAGGAGGAGGCCTTGAATCCGGCGTCAACCCCTGAGGGTAACTGTCTGGTCAACCGGAATGAGAAAGAGGCTGGTCTTCGGCCTCAAAAGAGACCCGGGAACGTTTCAAACGTACGCCGGGTTGACCTGGATTGAACCCCATTCCGAAGTGCATTTCGTCACCCCTTGTGTACCCCGAAACGTCCACCGAGGTACCCCTTCTGTGTCTCGTGTGAATGTGATGTCGGCGTGGAGCCTTGGCAAAAGACTGTATCGGGGACCCATTTAGGCCCCCCTCCACGAGACGGGGATCGGGGACAGGGGGAGGACACGTTTCACGTGCGGGGGGGGGACTACAAAGGATGGGGGTGGGGTGGGCGTGAGGAATAGGCTGGTTCGGACGCTCCTTCCTTTCATCTCGCGATCCGAAGTAATTACCTAGATGAAAGCCCACTCCCCCGCCGCTTCCCGTTCCCACCCTCTCAGAGAATTCCTTGGGAATCAATAAAACAACTTTAATGTTCTTTATAATCTAATTATCTCCTAAAACAGTCTCCGTGGAGGCATCTGCTGCGGGGTTAAGGAAACGGTCTGCCGCTCTGAGCGAGAGAAAAGCGAACGGGAGGAGTGAGGCCTCTCCACCGTCTCAGAAGTCCTTCCGTGTTCTGCTGATGCCTTGTTAAAAACAGAGAGCAGACATTTAGCCAGAAAACAGGCTCACTGCCCAGGGATGCGCCTCCCCAATATTTAGCTAGCAGGCTGCGCCTAGACCTCGGCATGGTACACCCATGGGTTAGGCCTGCCGCACAAGGCCTATTCTCTTGTTCATTGCCTTATGTGCACTGTGTGTGATTGCAGTGGAGTCTCCTTGGGGCAGAGATCTGTTTCCACTCCTGGTGGTTTTCCCTGTTCGGAAGCAGCACATCGATCTATACAGTCTCTGCATCTCACTAGGCCTGTCGGTTCTTCTTCTTCTTCTCAACACCTTTTTCTTGATCAAAATGCTTCCTAACCTTAATTTGAAATGATGGAATCAAGGTTCTCTCTCAGCTGAGTTTCTTACACTTGTTCATCCTAGTAATGCTAGATCCACTGACTGAATGAGATCTGACTGAACCCTATTTATCTAAGCCCCCCCAATTCATTGGTCCCACTCTATCATTTCTATGCACTATCCAGGTCTCCTCCTACTTAGGGAGACCTGATGGATTATTGTCCTCCAGAAGGTCCTGTCATTAAGTCAGGTCTCACAACTATGAGCCACACGTTAATTCATTGAATTCATCCACCTCCTATGAGGCATTCTTTTTCCTGCTGTTTTCCACTTTCATGCGTTGCTGTCTCCCCCCATGAGCCTTGTCTTCTCATAATGATAAGTGGACTTGGTTTGGCTACTGTAACTTCTATCAAGACTTAGCAGAGAGAGATGCAGTTTTACTCAGAGGTAAACCCCACTGTGCGGGAAAGGCTTCTACCATAGTCTCACTTGAGCTGTATCAGAGATGTCTTCAGTAACTGGGATTAGAAATATTTAACACTCTTCCTTTTCTACTGCTGTCACCTTGTGTTCAGTGGGATGGACAGAGCAAAGAGAAGAGAAGAAAAGCGAAAGTTCTTTCTCTTTTTCTAAGGGTTATGTCTCTGTGGTTAAAGAACAATCTATCAGGCAGAAGTTCAAAAGGTGTAGCATTCTTCTTCTTACTTCTTTCACATCACTTAATACAGATGCACCTACCAGGTAACCTGACATGGGCCTGTAGAAGCAAATTAAAGTATTGGCAGCCTTTGTTATTTTCATCTTTTGGATGGGAAAGGAAGAGATGGATGAGGGTACTTCGGTCGGTCTGTATCTATCCATGGCAAGAGTTTTGTTTATGATCAGATCACTTCTACAGGAGGAGTGTTTGCCTTCTCAGCAAGTACACTGAGCTGCATTTTCCCAATCGTCAGTAGGCAAGCATTTACTACTATGAAGAGTTGCTGGATAGGGGAGCAGCACCCCAAGATTATGGGGAAAGCTCCCTTTTCCATTCTGGTGGGGAACTAGCCAAAGATCTCTTCTTGTTCTGAAGCAGTAGTGAAAATTTCTGTTGGGCCCTTTTTAAAAAAAAAGTAGGTGGAGATTTTATTTGCCTTCATTGAGGTTAAGGGTAGGATGGCCTTGCTTTAAAAAAAGGACATGCATCACCAAAAAGTTAGAAAGACTGACACCTACTTGCACAAAATTGTGCATGCTCGTTTGCAGGTGCAAATGCAAAGTTCAATTTTGCACAAAATTGTGCATGCACAACATTGTACATGCTAGTTTACAGGTGCAAATGCGAATTTAATTTTAAAATGCCAAGTTTGGCTTTGTACAAAATTGTGCATGCTCGTTTGCAGGTACAAATGCCACATTTGTCTTTAAAATAGGTGACCCAAATGACATGCTAAAGATAAGTAATCACCAAGTCTTTTTCTTTATTTTAAGCCAGATAGACAAGGCTCCTGAAGGAGGACACCTTCGAAAACATGACGATCCCCTTCAAATAGGGGACACTCTTCTTCCTAAAAAAAAAGTCACTTGCCCACCATAAGTGGGGAAAGAAACCCAAGATTTTGAGCATCATGGTCACCAATAAGCTTCTGCTTTAGCTATCAACACCCCTCTACTAAAGAAGATGGGTGCTTTCCAGGCTATTATTTTACCTTCTTCTAGTTAGAAACATAGAATCATAGAATGGTAGAGTTTGGTGGAATCCCAACAATCCTCTCAATGCCGCCCAGCACCATAATATGGTACAAAGATAGAGCTTCAAAGTTACCTTCGATTGCTTTGCTTTTATAATTTCCTCTAGAAAATGTTGAGATATTCACCTGTCTCAGACCACCCCTGATTACAATTGCAGTATTGATGGCTCCTTTGTAGGATGGGGGGAAAGGAACCCCATGTGAAATTTACTCCAGAAGGATAGATAGAGCTGGGGGTATAGGCACTTGGAAACCCTATGGAGACCAGAGGGAAAAATATGAACCTCATGGAATGAATCGGACTCAGAGTGGGTTTAAATCTTCTCTTGATCTTGTCCAAGAACTAACAAGGGACTGGGGACTCCTTGGTCTCAACCTAGATGTTTAGGCTCAGTCCAGCTCAAGCCTCCACTGAAATCCTACAGTTTTGGGTGCAGTGATGAATTGATTAGTGGGAAACTGAGAACAGACAAAAAAAATTGCCCAGTGTTTTGTTAGTCTGTGGAATTCCCTACCACAGGATGTGGTGATGGCATCTGGCCTGGATGCTTTCAAAAGTGGATTGGACAGATTCATTGAGGAAAAGTCCATCACAGGTTACAAACCATGATGGAGATGTGTAATCTCCAGGGTTAAAACCAGGCTTACTTCAAGGGTCAGATGCAGGGGAGTGGTATCAGGAGACAGATATCTAGTCTCATGAGTGCCCAGAGGCATTTGGTGGGGCCACTGTGAGATACAGGAAGCTGGACTAGATGGGCCTTTGGCCTGATCCAGCAGGGCTCTTCATAGGTTCTTATGTTCTTAACTCAGCCATCAACTTAGAAGTCTCTCTGGGTTCCACTGAATTATTGCCCTCCACCATCTGTGAAGTTAGAGTGCAGTGCGCAGGAACATCTGAGTTAAGTCCTGTTGAACTTAATAGGACGTCCTGCTGCTTAAAATATGGGAGTACATCACACAGTTAAATTGGCACAGATTTCAGTGTCAAAGTCAAGCCACTTCTTGGTGGGTCCAGCGGGATTTTGTATCTATATAGTATCCCTAACCCTACCTCCAGTTGTGAAACGCAGTCAGAACAGGGCCATAAAAACAATGAAGCTTGCACAACCGGAACCAAAACACAAACATACCTAATATCATCAACAACAAAATTCGAAACACACAGATTTATTTTAGGTTTGAACGACCAAGTCCGGAACTGAATTACCAAGGTTCAATTAAGAGTAACAAATCAAGTAGCTCTCTGTACCAGTTGGATCCTGCCGGTAACAGAATCTTACTGATCTTAAATCTTTAATAAGGATTTTTTTCGGCTTCAGTTATTTTGTCTTACACCAGGCATTGGGTATCCAACGTCACTTATTACCACAGTTTATACGTGAGCTATTATTGTTATGATGTAGGATCACTATATCTCTCTTTTAGGTCAAGTTGAATGCCGGTTGATTGAATAATTTACTCTTAATCCTCAAATATCAAATTTTGGGACAGTGGAGTGACCTTGTCTTGGGAGAGAAAGACGATTAACAAGCCAGACGTTTCATTAGCGGATCACAGGCACACAACCTGTTCTAGATTAGGCACAGATTTCAAATTTTGGAGGCAGGCAGGGATCACCTCTCTCTCTCTTCCTCTCTTCCTCTCTTACTCTCTCTTCCTCTCTTTCTCTCTCTCTCTCTCTCTCTCTCTCTCTCTCTCTCTCTCTCTCTCTCTCTCTCTCTCTCTCTCTCTCTCTCTCCCTCCTTCGGCCCCCCGTCTCCTTTGAGTTTTTCAAAGCCTTTGGGGTCCGCCACTCAGAAGGCTGTGTTCTAACGGGGTTTGACAGCTTTTTTCAAACAACTCTTGTGGCGGCGGGGAGGGCGCAGTAGTGGGGGAGGGGGGAGGCCGAGGCAGAGAAAAGGAGAAAATAATCGATCGTCTACTTCTGGAAAGTTTTCCGCAATCATTTCTTGGCGCGATGGAGTGGGGCGGGGGGAGGTTGCAGGACAGACAACGTCTGGGGCCGAGAAAAGTCGGAATAAGAATCAGAATCCACCCTGGCCTGAATGTCGGGTGGGGAAAATTCTGTCGGTCAAGAAAACCTGTGAATGATCGGTGGGATGACCCTGAAATATTCATTTAACCCGCTCAGGCGCAGCCATGGGTACCGGCAGTGGGGCCCCTAAATGTATTTATCATTTTAATGTACATATAGATAGATGCTGCCTGCGAAGCAAGCAAATTATGTGAACATATCTATATGCATCTTCCCTTCCCTCAGGGGGAAGAAAAAAAACCTTTAGGGACTCTGTTAAGCGCAGTCAAATGTCTTTCTCCTGAAAATATAGACTGTAACTCTAGCTCAACCTGTTTTTTTAAAAAAATCAGAAGTAGATCGCGACGTTAGATCCTACAGGATAAGGGCCCTTGGAAGCAGGGGAGATGCTGAATTACCCACAAAGGACAAATTCTGATGATAGGTACTGTCTGTAATGCAAAGTAATTGCTCGGTCTTGGAAACTGCAATTAGGACCCATTAGCCTGACAAAAAACAAACAAAATCCTGCTCCGGTAAAGATGGCAGTTGTGAGAACTGGGTGGGTTGATACAAATCGGAAGAGTGAGGAGGAGGAGGAGGAGGAGGAGGAGGAGGAGGAGGAGGAGGAGGAGGAGGATATATATATATATATATATATATATATATATATATATATATATATATATATATATATATATATATATATATTTCATGCCGTGTTCTGTTTAGCGCCGAGATGACTCCCGTTCCCTGCTAAACCCCGTGGCCGCCTAGTTGAGTAAGGAAGGCGGTGACTTCTTTGTTAAGGCTGGGTCCGGGATCGTTTGAATTCAGGCTCGTCTAAGAACGGCTTAATCACAGCCTAGTTCGAACTTCTCCTGAGAACCCTGAAAAAGTGTCGTCTGGAAACATCTCCACTCGTTTCAACCCAGGTGTGTTTACACAGGGTTTGCTACAAGCTTCCACTGGTAGCTTAAACAATTTGGGATTCAGAAGTATACATGTTCCTTTTAGGGAGGTTTTCATTTTGTATTACCCTCAATATCATTCTAAGGAGGGAAAATCTTCCAGGAAGTTTGGCCTTTCTCACCAGGGAGTCACAGCTTCTAGAGATACACAGAGTCCAGAGTTCCACCCTGGTCTCTCTCAGTAAGGTACCTACTTTTTTGTTTTCAAGGCAGATAGAACTTTTTAAAAGGCAAGCCACAGATTCACCCATTTGGGGGGGGGGGTATTTCCCCATATGATTTAATCAGACACACAAGAGGAGGAGAGCATTTTTATATACTGATAATTTCCTCCCCTTCCTGGTGGGGAAAAATTGACAGGGAGGAAAATGGTGACAAGGAAGGAAACAAAGTCCCAGGGGTGAAATTTTGCAGGAAAGTGGGATGTCAGTTCCACAAACACACCCAGGTCTCGAAAGAAAGAAAGAAAGAAAGAAAGAAAGAAAGAAAGAAAGAAAGAAAGAAAGAAAGAAAGAAAGAAAGAAAGAAAGAAAGAAAGAAAGAAAGAAAGAAAGAAAGAAAGAAAGAAAGAAAGAAAGAAAGAAAGAAAGAAAGAAAGAAAGAAAGAAAGAAAGAAAGAAAGAAAGAAAGAAAGAACCAACAGGCAACAATCTGCTAGAATATTTTCTTGGCCTATATCCAAGGGAATATCCTGGCGGATGGGGTCCGGAAAATAGGAAAGAACATGATTATGTATTTGTTCTTATATATTTCTCCCCAGAACTTCCTACCATTTATAATAGTACCCTATCCTTCTGAATTAAAAAAAAGCAAATGCACAAGTGCTTCAGGACAAGTAAAAGGGCAACTTAACCGGACTGGCCCACGTGGCCCTGGTGAGGAAACAATACGCTCTGGCTATGGCTTTTTCAAGAGTCTTCGAAGAACTGGACGTGGGCAGCAGTCAAAAGATTTTTCCAAATGCAATTCCACAGAGAATTCCAAATAAATGTCAACCCCACTCCCAGGACTTCCCAGATATCTTTTGTCCCTGTTAGCTAAACAAGCTGGACACCTGAGATTTCCAACTCAGTTTTATATTTGTTAAGTAGATCAGCTCTGGGGGCCAGGAAAGCACGTTTGTCTTAATGGCCTGGGTTTTCCAATAGTTACCAACCTGCCATGTGAAAATGCCACTTGCTTAACATGCAATCTCGAAATGGAGACAAGGAGCAAAGCCCCGGAGGATTTAGATCTTTGGGGGTTTCAAATAACAGTGATGATGAGAGTGGTAGTTCTGGACTCTTGATCAATGCAAGGTTCCTGGTGCCAAACCCAGGGACCATTGGATTAATGTCTGACATTACCAAGCAGGCCTTCTCTCTCTCTCTCTCTCTCTCTCTCTCTCTCTCTCTCTCTCTCTCTCTCTCTCTCTCTCTCTCTCTCTCTCTCTCTCTCTCTCTCCCTCCCTCCCTCCCTCCCTCCCTCCCTCTCTCTCAGGATTCCAACTTGCCTACTCCAAATTTTATTTAAAGGGGGGCGGGAGAGAGAGAGGAAAAGTTGAACAGCGTTAAGCATGCAGGCTGGTAGATGCACCTACGCTGTACTGGCCGGCCCGTGGATGGTTTGTCTTGAGCCGTCCTGTACTTCTCTGCTGGGAAGAAAGTCCCCTTCTCTGTCAAGCAAAATTTAATCTCTGGGAAATGTGTCTTAGAACAGTAACCAGAGCGAGATCGAGAGAGGAGCTGGGTACAGAAACCCACCCTCTGAAATCAGGCAGAGTCTGGATTTTCCTAAGAAAATTGGCTTGAGAAATACCCCGGGGCTCCCAAATAAACCGACCTCAAAACAAACCACCCGATCGAGCTTTCTTCTGCCTGTCGTTCACAGTAGGATCGGTGACCAAACTCATGTGCTCGCGGCTGAGAATAAGAACGCTTCCAGCCGACACAAAGAGATACCGAGGTGAACCAGAGGGTGCAGGTCCCTTTTAAATAAATATGCTTGGGAGGAGAAGCGGGCATCTATTTCCTGTCCCCTTATAAATAAAGACAAGCCGATATAAAATAAAAACAAAAGAGAAAGGGGGGGGAATAAACTACTGTGGCACCTCTAAGACCCACGGGTTCATTTCGTGCTCATTTCCCGAGATTAAGAACGCCGCGGATTTAAACGTAAAACGTGGCGCGTTTTGTTACGCCTTTGGAACCCCCGAAGAGAAAGAAAGAAGGGGTTTGGATCAAAAAGTCTGAGTTCCTTTCCAGACTCCAGCCGCGTTTCGGATGCGAAAAGGTCCGAGGTTTCTTTATTCCACTCCCTCCAATCTGGATGAGAGAGAAGATGGGATCGATGTGGAGTTTGGGGGTTTCCCTTCCACGAGAAAGGAAAAGGAGAGGATGGCTCTTTCCTTCGCGAGGGACAAGGAATGCGAGTGAGAAAGGAGTCGATCCACCGGAGGCTTAAATCTCTCTCTCTCTCTCTCTGGTGACTTCTTCCCAGGGATTGCGCCCAAGGAAGGAAGGAAGGAAGGAAGGAAGGAAGAGCAGCGACCGTGGCCCCTGCGGTGGACCCGATCCTCCTTCCACGTGGTGTGCGTGTGAGAGAGTGGGGCTGGAACCTGCCCTTGAAATGAACAGATCCATCCCTGAGTGGCCTTGGCAGCCGGGGCCGGGCGGCGGCTGTGTGTGTGCGTTCGTGTGTGTGTGTGTGTGTGTGTGTGTGTGTGTGTGTGTGTGTGTGTGTGTGTGTGTGTGTGTGTGTGTGTGTGTGCGCGCGCGTGTGTGTGTGCGTGCGTGTGTGTGCGCGTGTGTGCGTGTGTGCGTGTGTGCGTGTGTGGGGGGGGGCGGTTGGAGGAATCGTCTCTGCGGTTTCTTTTTTGCTCTTAGTTAACCGAGCAGATAATGTTCTTTCTGTCTTTCCCCTATTTACTGGTCGCCACGGGCAGGTTAAAGCCACATCTGACATCATTACTTGGAGAAGCTGTCTATTTGGCGAGTGTCACTTTTCATCACGCCGGGCAGGCGAGCTACTTGCGAGAAATGAATGGTGAAAAGGCGGCCGATCGGGACGGGTCCCTCCCCCCCCTCCCTTTCCCTTTCCTCCGGGAACCTTGTCCGAGGCCTGGGCAGCCGCGGAGAGCCAAGCTTTCTCTCCAGCGAATGTCTCTCAGCCAGGCACAAATGTAACGCAAGCCCCGGTCAGAGGCGACCGTTGGTGGGCGAGAATGAAAGCCTCCGGAACTGCAACGGTGCCTCGTGGGCTACCGAGAAGCCCTCTCCGAGAGATGAAGAAAGCCGAGAGAGAGAGAGATTTCTCAGGGTCCCTTTTTCAGGTCTTTTTAAATACCGCCACTCACGTTTATATACACAGAGGAGACACATAACTGGAAAGTGAGAGGTGTTGAATTGGGAATCCTTTTGACCTCACTTTTTAATAATAAAAGTCCTCCAGACAAGCCGCAATAGCAGCAATAATAATAATAATAATAATAATAATAATAATAATAATAATAATAATAATAATAATAATAATAATAATAATAATAATAATAATATTTATTATTATTATTATTATTATTATTATTATTATTATTATTATTATTATTATTATTATTATTATTATTATTTAGGTTTTTGCAATACCGGTTTTTTTAAAATTTTTGATTGTGCCTAGTTATAATAAATGATTAAAAAAAACACTTCTCTTCTTCTACCCCATCCCTTTGGATCTTTTTGACAGAGGAGGAAAGGAAAGATGCGAGAGACCAACCAAAGTAGATCCACCAGGCGGGTTGGCTCGGGGTGGCTGCTTTTGGCCGAGGAAATAAAAAATATGTAAAAACCGAGTCAAACCCCCCCCCCTAAAAAAAAAAAAGAGCTGGGTGGGTTCATTCAAGGTATTAACTCGACGCTGCTCTGCCTGGCCGGGTTCAGGGGGAGACCTCTTTTTAAAAAGAAAAAGAGAGAATTTACACCGTTTTCTGAAAACGAGGGGCTCCTGTTGAAGGCTATATGATCTTTTTCATGGCGGGGGAGGGTGGTCGGGGGAGGACGGCGGATTCAATTTGGGAAGCCGGGATGTCCTCGTTTCGCCCCTCCGTGAAGGTTCAGGGCGAGACGGTAGGGGCGTGTTTCCAACTGGGCTTCCTCCGTGATTAGGTCGGGCGGGCGGGCGGGGGGGGGGGTCTCTTGGAAGAGGGCCTTCTCCAAACGGGAACAGAGGAGACAGCCTCTCTCGCCTCGCCGACTTCCGTGAGAACGCCTCCTCTTTCGCGTCCTTCTTAGTTAGCCTGGCTGCTCGCGCCGTTCGATCTCATTTCATGATTAGGATGTTCTGATTTAAAATTCCCTTTGCCTTCTCCAAACCCACTGCCTTGTCCCTCTTTTGAAATAAAATAAAATAAAATAAAATAAAATAAAATAAAATAAAATAAAGCCCCTGGTCTTTTCAATAAATAGAATTTTAAAGATATCTCCAGGAATATAGGAGTTGCAGTCTCCCTAAACAAGCCCCCTCCCTCCCTCCCTCCCTCCCTCCCTCCCTTCCTTCCTTCCTTCCTTCCTTCCTTCCTTCCTACCTACCTACCTACCTAATAATCAGGCTTTCTGTCACCTTGGAGCGCCACCTCGCCGCGGAAAGGCGCACGGCAAGGTTCTCCGCCGCGGCGCTCTTGAAAATAGGCGTCTGCTTTCTCTTCTCCCTTCCTTCCCTCCTTCCTTCCTTCCTTCCTTCCTTCCTTCCTTCCTTCCTTCCTTCCTCCCCTCCCCCTCCCTCTCTCTCCATAATCAAAGAGAGCTAATAGAATCGGAAACTCGAAAATGCTGCTTTTGCTAAGAGTTGAAGAGACATTGTATCTTTCCCGGCTATCTCCTGTAGTACCGGACGTGTGGGTGTATGTGCGAAGGTGGGAAAGGGTGTGTGTGTGGGGGGGGGAAGGGGGCTTGTAGGGGGCTGGTGGGAGAGAAACACAAAACCAGCCCGGGTGTACCATGTCTCAAAGGCGGGCGAGTTGTAACCTAAAGCTGCAATGTTTTGAATTCGAGCTAGACAATAACAGATCGCTTTTCACACCTACGGCGTCTTTCTTTCTTTCTTTCTTTCTTTCTTTCTTTCTTTCTTTCTTTCTTTCTTTCTTTCTTATCTACGTTGGGAAGTAACTTGGGCTACCAAGCCCTCACCAAACGCCGCTCCCGAGAGGCCCGCCAGGAAAATTCAACCCTGGGTACGGCCGCTGGTAGCATCGGAAGCGTGGCCGTATTTTAATACAAAGCCTCCAGCCTGCGGTTGGGAACTCGGCGACAATGGTGGACGTTTTCAGTCCGCAGGGCAGAGAGAGGGAAGCCCGGAACTATCCCCGCCCGAAGATAAACCCAGTCTAAGTTCTAAATCCAGTCGATCTCCTCCCTCTCTTGATCGATCGCTTCCCTTCGAACAGGCGTGCATACCAACGAATAACCCGGCGCAGTGATCGTTGTGTCTTGTCATATAAAAAAAGAAAAAATATATTAAAGAACAATATTATTATTATTTTTTAAAAAGGGAAATCTGGAGGGTCAAGTTTTGAACCGGAAGGCCGGGCTTCGGGGATGAGAGAGTGGGGGGTGAGGTGGGGTTAAAAACTCGCAGAGATGGGTCGCGATGAAAGATGCGCATCAATCAAAGGCTGCCGTGTTTTATCAGGGACTTTTCTGAGGCAGAAATAGGGGATCAAGCCAGGGATCAGCGAGCTTGTGGACGGATCGGTGTCCCTTGGTTCACCTGATAAAGGTAGAAATGAGTCGATAGGAAGGGAGGGGCGGGTGGGCTCCAGGACGTGGCACTTAACATCTGCTTAGGCTACCATCCAGCAGCCGCACGCTCGGAAGGAATCAACTGGAATCAACAGGGTATCCTCCGAGGATCAAGTGACAGGGCCGATAACCGCGCCCCCCCCCGCGTGTGTGTGTACGGGGAGGTGTGCGCTTCTCTCCCTCTGCTACCTATCTGTAATTCCCAGAGTTTGCTGAAGAAAGCGGAGAGGCTGGACGGACGGGAGGAAGGGGTAGAACATGACCCTACGAAAGAAATCGAGAGGGGGAACAATGGGGCGGGGGAGATGTGACAGGCTTCCACCACCCCCACCACCCCCGCTCCCCACGGAGCCCCCAGATAACTGGAGAGGACTTCAATGTTTTTCACTTTTGAATATTACAGAAGAGTAAGCGCTCCGGGTCCATCCTTCCTTAATATAACAAAGGATTCAGAAGGCAGTCCAGATTAAAAGTGATCGGTTTCACGTCAAAGCACATATTCTTAAAACACACACAGAGAGAGACACACACCTGAAAATTTGGAAGGAAGAGCATAAATTTCCCATTGTGTTTTCCCTCTTTCTCTTCCACCCCCCCCCTTTAAAAAATATAAAATATAAAATAATTCTTTCTCTCTCCCTTTTAAGAGCATCCGGACATTTTGGGGTTCCTTTTCGTGTGGCTGATTAAAAACAGAGAAGGCAGAGGTATAGAAATATATATTTGTAATGATAGCAATGGAGAAAAAAAGCTTTAAAATATAATCGCTCTTACGTCTCCAACACAAAGATGCAAAGTAAGGCTGCGGAATTTGTATTACAACCCTATCATAATGTTTCAGCTGTAGAAAACATGTAGCCAGAGGGTCTAGGTAATGATTCCTGGATTAGAGAGAGAGGGGGGAAACGGAGTAGAGAAAAGAGAAGGGGGGTGAGGAGGGAGAGGAGGACAGGCTTCATCAAAAAGCCAGCCTGAAATTTAACCATTAATCCTAGCCACCGGAAAATATCAAACCACCCCACATACAGGGGGAGGGAAGGAAAGGGAGAGGTGGTTTAAAAAAAATACTATACTAGCTTTAGCGTCAGATAGAATCATCTACACAAGCCTTCCTAGATGTTTCTTTTTAACTCTCAAGATTTCTCTCTTCTTTGGGGTGGTGAAATGTAGGGACTGCTATGAGGATTGGGGAGGAGGGGTAAAAGGAAGCGGAAGAGCAGATCCGATTTAATCCATTTGTCCTCCTAGTGGGGGCAGCAAGTTTAACACCAAGGAAACAGAGTTTCCCTAGGAGGGTGGTGGTGGTGGTGGTGGTGGTGGTTAGGGTGGGAAAGGACCCCGGGACTTTGGTTTCTCTCAAGACCAAAGAGGAGGAGACCACGTTGATGCGGGAACAGAGCGCTCGCTTTCCAGGAGGGCTGGGGCGCAAACAGACCCACTTTCGCTCCCTTGGGTTGGAATTAACGTTAGGTAAAGTTTCCGCCTCAAGCACAGGTCGAGAAATAAATGAAGATAGATAGATAGATAGATAGATAGATAGATAGATAGATAGATAGATAGATAGATAGATAGATAGATAGATAGATAGATAGATAGATAGATAGATAGATAGATAGATAGACAGACATCCCCAATACAGCAATAGCTCGGCTACAATAAAAATCCCACTGTTCCTGGAACTTGATACGTGGTTTAAGGATGATCGAGACAGTTCCTTCAAAAACACGGCCTCTGATGAAGGGGGCTTCTGTCCACCGAAGCCTTCTGCCCAATAAAACCTGTTAGTCACTAATTGGGGGGGGGGAGTGCCTTGACTCCCTGGTTTGTGAGAGCAGAGCATTTGCCTTCGGAGGGGTGCTGGGGTGCGACGTGAACCCTTTCCCCTCAACTGCGCAGGGCAAGAGACCTGGTTGATCCCCCTGAGTCCTCCACACACAGCACTCGCGTGGGAGAGGCCGGGAGATGGGCGCTGCCTCTCCATCTGGCCCGCTTGCGCTCGTCGTTCGCCGACTGACGTGCTCCCGAGACCTTTCCTCATTCCGAAAGCACTGAGCCCACCGCCTTAGCAACCTTTTCCCTTGGGCTTCACTGCCCGGGATACTTAAGCCAGGGGGGGGGGGGACCGTAAGGGTAACGTTGGAGAGTAAGGGAGAAGATTAGCGCTTCCATAAAGTAGACAAACATCCACTCAAAATTGATTTTACCTTCAATTAATTTTTGACTCTTATAACTTAGTGATTTGCTGTTCCTTAGGAGATGGGAGAAAGGGATGGGAGCGATTAGTCTTAATAATAATAATAATAATAATAATAATAATAATAATAATAATAATAATAATAATAATAATAATAATAATAATATTATTATTATTATTATTATTATTATTATTATTATTATTATTATTATTATTATTATTATTATTATTATTATTATTATTATTATTATTATTGATGCCCATTGAATTTGTACCTGAATTTGTAGGAATCTAGGCAAAACAATGGGTCTAACTCAGTGTTGTCCAAACTTTTTGCAAGGAGGGCCAGATTTGGTGAGGTGAAAATGTGTGGGGGCCAACCTTTCAGCCTGAAGGGGGGAGAAAGGGCGTGGTCTGTGCGCATCTGCAACAGCCGCAAATGCTCCAGTTTCAAGGCACCCAAGGGCCTGGCCGTTGTTGCACAGCCCGAGAATCAGCCCATGCACACCCAAGACGCACCACTGCTCGCATATGCTGCCCTAGTTTGCAAGGAGGTGGAGAAGATGCTGGAGCAACAAAGCCAGGAGCGGGTAGGCAGGGCGGGTGGCTGAGGGGATGGACAGAGGCAGGGAGGACAGGCAAACCATAAAACTGCAAGCTGACACCTCTAGCCAGCACCGGGAAAGGCCGGCAGGCGGGGATGAGTGACAGGCTGAGCTGGCAGGGAGAATAGGCTGAGGGCCACTCAAATTTTTAAATCGGGCCACATTTGCCCCCCCCCCCCCGACTTTGGACATGCCTGGTCTAACTGGATAAAGAGAGCTGGGGGGGGGAGGGGGAGGAATGGGGATTGTTACCTACATGAATCTAAATGGTCTTCTCCTTGTGGGATAAAGCGAAAGTGGAGGTATTATTTCGGTCGTGGCTTCTCTTTCATTTTAGTTCTTCCGTGTCACTTCCCCAGGAATGTGAGAATACCTTGGCCCTCAGCCAGCGATCTGACTGTGGAAGCCACTGGGATACAGATCACGAGGACATGGCCCAGCACTGCTGAGCCTGTGTTAGGCGATATACTTCCCCTGGCTATGGAGGTTCTGCTGTGGCTTCTGGCTGCAATTCCGCCTGCCTCACAAATGTTACCCCCCCCACACACACACATGCAGCTCTCTCTCACCCAGTGGACATCGTTCCCTGCTGGGGTGTGGATTATCATGGGGGGGGGGCAAAATCAGAAAACTTCCTTCCCTTCCCCAAGACACTAAAGCCAAGCATTCGAAATTAAAACTAAAGTCAGGACGAATGTTCAGGAGGGGAAGGACGTTGGCAGTCTAGTTCCCTAACTCTGTGACTTCCAGAGACACACACATTTGTAGTGGGAGCATAGTTCTGTAGAACAGGCCTGCCCAACAGGTAGACCGCCGGCTACCAGTAGGCCTCGAAGGGTTCAAAAGTAGCCCGCCGGCCACCAATAAAAAAATGAGGGGATACGTTCTCCACCCCTCCCTCCCCCATCCCAAGGACCACCACTGCCTCAGCAAAGCTCTGGGTCTGCCAGCCCATTGTCTCAGCTGAGCAGGGCAGTTCAAGGGCCATGGGGTGGTCCCTTGTTCCCCCCACTGGCCTGATAATCCAGCGGGTGCAGGGGAAGCGTGTGCATGGTCTGTCTTCCCATAGGAATGCATCAAAAATCAATCCATTCCAGAGGGAATGGATTTCAATGCATTCTTATGGGAAACCGCTGCTCTACTTACAATTTTTTTTTACTTACAAGCATGCGCTTGGAATGGATAAAATTCGTAAGTAGAGGTGTTAGTGTAGTAGCCCTCAGGCACTTTGGGCCAGAAAAAGTAGACCTTGGCCTGTTCAAAGTTGGGCAGCCCTGCTGTAGAAGATGCTTCTTCCATCTCTGCGTGGATTCCTCGCCACTCCCTTTGAATGGCGCGGAGTTGATTCCCAGCTTAGTTGGCCAGGGCGGACGGAGGGCGGTGCTCTTGGTGATGACAATCTCCAGAGTCAGAACTCTGTGGATCTGTTGCACCGAAATCTACCCTGAAGCTCGGGCACTCGAGACCACCAACACCGCCTGTGGAAAGTCGAAAATTGCGGACTCCATGTAGGGATGGACGTCTGTGGGACGTGGAGGGGGGGCCCCTCTGCCCTTGAGCCTTTGCCCCGTTTCTTCTCCAGGTGGTCACCCCTGCTCCTAAACGTCGGGAATTTTAGCTGTCCAAATTGTGGGGCGGGGGGGGGGCTAATATTTGGGGTGGCGCAGAGGGAAAAATGAGAAGCAGGCAAAAAGGGAGAGAAGGCCCTAATTTACAGAAAACTGAAGGGCTCATACTCCTCCCTCCCCCCTCCCTTTCTTTCTTTCTTTCTTTCTTTCTTTCTTTCTTTCTTTCTTTCTTTCTTTCTTTCTTTCTTTCTTTCTTTTTCTGTCTGTCTGTCTGTCTGTCTGTCTGTCTGTCTGTCTGTCTGTCTGTCTGTCTGTCTGTCTAACGGCGCCCAGCTCTGCAGAAAGGAAGGAGCTCGGGATGGATTCGCCCGCCCACACACAAACGACTCCCCCCCCCCCCCCCTCCCCCCGCCGCCGCCCGCCGCCGGTTCCCTCCTGTTGACGTCATCAATTTCAGACCCGAAATCGGCGCCGACCGATCCCGGTTTCTAGAGAAGGAAGAAACAGGTGCTGATCGGCAAGTGTATGCGGGAGAAGGAAGGGAGGGTGGTGGGTTGGGAACGGAAAAGAAGGAGAAGATGAAGCAAGATTAAGGAAGAGCGAGTTAGCAATCCGCCAGCCTCAACCTCTTGAGGAAGAAAGGCGGAGAAAAGGGGAAAGAAGGACTACCAGAATAATTCTCTCTCTCTCTCTCTCTCTCTCTCTCTCTCTCTCTCTCTCTCTCTCTCTCTCACACACACACACACACACACACACACACACACACACACACACACACACACACACACACAATGCGTTTGAAGCATCTTGCAAGGCGGATCCTGTAAGAAGCAGATGTTTTACACGGAGGCAAATCAAACGGGCATTTGGGGGCTCCCTCTGGCCTCCAGCACTTGCCTGCCTGCCATTTCATTGATCAAGTTGCAGCTTTCCTGGGCCTCCCCATGATCTATGGATTTGGGTCGATCAGCTTGATTCCTCCCGATCCTGGTAAAGGTAAAGGTTCCTTCGGGAGGAATCTGGCTGTCCCTCAAGCTACTTCTCACAGCCCTTCCAGTTGAGATCCACCTTCTTAATACTTCGGTGGGAAATCTAGCCATTACCGCAACAGCACTAGGGAGGCATAGTCGAATTTCACCACCCCTCTCTTCCCTCTTATCTCTTTTGCCGCTCCTCGTCTTTCTTGCAGGCAGACCTACACCAAGGTACCCGAATGCTTATGGGTCAGAGGGAACCTTTTTTAAAAAAATTATTTTCCTGATTGTGCCTGAGAGGGTGGCACTTAAAAAAGAAAGATAGAAAGTTCGGATCGTTTACTCCAGAGTCACTCTCATTCACAATTAGACTGATTCTATTAAGGCTGCCTCTCTAGACACAAGCTTAGCTGTTGGCAAGGGAGGATTCAGATTTTTCCAAGGTGCCCAGGTTGGGGGTGGGGGGTGGGACGGACGGAATAAAGTCCAAATTAGGTTTAATTCCCCCAGTTCCACCCAATCGCCTGCCGACGTGTGGAAAAATGTGCCCCGGGCTTGGGGCGGGGTGGGGTGGGGGGCAGAAAAACTTTCCTTTGGGTTCCTCACAGGCCATATAGCCATCATCTTTTGCTTGTAGAGTGATAGATATTTAACACAATCCTGCCGAACAGTGCATTTCTATGCTCCGTCGCTTTCCATAAAAGGGAAGTGTTTAGACGTTTGTTCAGAGCTCCAAACGCTAGCTCCACTTACCTGGGTGCGTGGCCCTCCCTGGTAACGGGATGAATCCCCTTTACCTATTGCTGTCATTCATTCTCCTCCTGTAATCCTCCATTCTCTAAAGCACCCAGGTCCGGCCAGATCTAGTGTTGTGGGGATCTGCAGACACAGCCCAAAACCCTTTCACCGCCGCTGCCCCCCCCCCCCCCGGTCCCCTCCGTCTGTTTAGAAAACTCCTATTCAAATCAATCCTCTCTTTCCCACCATCGTCAGCGACGCTCTGACCCTAGGCAAAGAGGCCATGGTGTGTGCAAAGATTGCGAAGGGTGGTGAGTTGTGCTTCTGTGATATCGTTTCTTGGAAAGGAAAGGGGGAAGGAAGGAAGGAAGGAAGGAAGGAAGGAAGGAAGGAAGGAAGGAAGGAAGGAAGGAAGGAAGGAAGGAAGGAAGGAAGGAAGGAAGGATTCTCAAATATATTGATGATAATATGTAAGAGGCTTGAGAGATTTTTCCCTCCGTGCTGCCAGCGCCCTAGAACAGTTGGGAGAGAGACTGGCCAGCGAAGACTGAGGAGGCGGTGGTTTTGTGCGTCATGTTCAGTTCTAGCAACTCCTGCTGCTCCACTTAATATAATTAAGATGAGAAAACTCAAGTGGCGTTGGAAGGAAACAGATATTAATGGATTGCAAGGGAGAACATGGAGGGGTGGGCAGGAGGGTGCTTGGTTGGGGAAAGACCCCGAAGGGAGCTGCCGCCGAGCCCTTGGTGGGCGTACCACACTGCCCAGGGATAAATATCCCGGTTGAGCTCTCTGAGGTCAGGCGGTCTCCATATAGTCCGCGGCCTGGGCGGTTGCGGGCGGGCTTCTTGGCTCCAAGAGAGACCCGCCAGGCCCAGCTGACGGCGAAAGAGACCGAGGCGTGTCTCTGGCTCCCTATTGTTCCCGGAACAGCTCCATCTGCCCTGCTGGATGGATGGATGGAGCGGCGCGTCCTGGGCTGTCAAGAAGAGTCTTCCCCTTCCGGGCAGAAAAAAGGGTGCGGGTGGATCCCCTCACCACAAACACCCACCCGCCCTTAAAGAGCCTCGGATCACCTTAGAGCTACCACGGTGTATTTCAATTGGCAGGGAGCCCCTATCCCGCGCCCTCCCCGCGCCTCCCGTGTTCGGGACGAATTTACGCCCATTAGAATTCCACGGGTGGAAGTGGGGGCGAGCCCGTCTACTCAGGGGAAATCCCCGCGGGTTTCAGTGGAAGTCGCGCCTGGGTTAGTGATACAGCCTGTTTATTCAGGCCGCGCTTGGTGGCGACACAAGACAAGCGGGGCGAGGGAAGACGTCACACAGTCCGAACGATCCAGCCATACACATCAGATATGGTCCTTCTTTCCCGGGGAGATCAGGGCAAGATCCTCCTCTTCCTCATGAAGGCATTGCAATATTAAACTTAAATATAGATATATATATCTCTCTCCTAGTTTGGTTGTGTTTTTCCTGCGGTTTGCCGGCCCCGTCTTTCGCAGACGCCTTTCCTACCAAAGCGGGGTTAATGTCCAAGATTTTGCGCCCCACCCCCCGCGCATCTCAAGCGCCTGGCCCTCGCGTTCTGATTCCCCCACAAAGCTCCGCCACCCGTCCGCTCCTCCGTCGCAAATGGAACCCACGATTCCCCTGTTGAAGAAGGCTGGGGAAAGCCGCCGACGCCGCCGCTTCCCGCTTCCAGCCCAGGAGGGGGCGGGGGGGCACCATTCTCCTCGCTCTTCTGAGGCTGTTGGATGATGTAGGCCGGCTTCAAAATGATCTCCACGGTTGGAATATTAATCAAATCAATCAAGGCTGACAAATGAGAAATATTGGCGAGAAGGTGGCAATTTACAACTTTGTTATTAGTTAAGAATCGCCCGCCTTGTAAGAGTAATTAATAACTCTATTGGATGGGGACATACTGGGAGGGTGGGGGCGGGAGGGGGCTTTAAAGAAAAAGAAAGGCAAGAGCAGAAAGAATTGAGTTAGGCGTCACCGGAAGAAAACATAAAAGTCTCTTCCCACCACCACCACCACCTCCCCAGACGGAGAGAGAAGATGAACATGCGTGTGAATCACCATCACGTACATGCGCATTACGGAGTTATCTCTGGATTCGTGAGCAAACCCTTTGGTGTCTTCCACCCGAAGCATTCGTGTTTATATGAGATGCTCGCACACAACATATACATCAGATTATGCCTGTTCCCCTTCATCTAGAGGTGCCAAGCCTCAGAAACAAGGGCCTCTCAGGTGGATCAGGAGGCAAATTTTAAATAAGACAAGGCTACGTCCAGGGGTTCCTTATCTTTTATCCCTAGAAAGGTTCGCCGCCTCGCCCTACGCCTGAAAACCCGGCCAGAGCTGTCTGCCTTGACCTTCAAATGAAGGGAGTTGTACCCTCCGTTTCCTTCCCCTACCCCAGGCTCTTTTTATTTTCCGCAAAGATACCACGGCCCCAGACAGATACCGGCACCCCACACCGGGCCGCCTTCAAGCGCCACCTCCCGCCACCTCCCGCCGCCGCCGCCCCCAGCCCCCAAACACGTCTTGTCCTGTTGGCGGACCTAATAAATCACCCCAGGAGATTTCAAGCCGGGGGTGAAGGAAATCAGCTTACTGTGAGAGCACAGGTCCACTTCTTCCAGGCTCTTTTCCAAAGGCTTCCAACTTCAAAGAGCATCATCATCACCACCACCACCACCACCACCACCACCATCATCATCATCAACAACAACAACAAAAACAGTAACCATAACCCCTTCCTTTGGGGGGGAAAATACGAGTAGTGAGAGGACTCAAAAACTTGCCGGCGGTGGCCGGGTGAGCTGGAAGAGGGGCGGGGGGCGGGCGGGCGGGCAGGCGGGGGCGGTGTGGGGGCGGTGTGGGGGGTGGGGTGGGCCGGCAGAAGGACCTGAGACAAACTTTATCTCCCCTTTCTTATAAACTGCACGCCTTCCCCTCCGCAAAGCCCCGGCTTGGCGCTACAAAAGGTAGAGTCCCCTTAGATTGAGATTTATTGGTTTCCAAATGAAAAGATTCATTTGATATAAGAGGTTAACTCAAAGTTCCTTAAACCGTGACTGGCATCGGAAAAAAGCTTTTGCTGCTCAGCACAAAGGCAGTTCAAATGAGCTTTTAAAAACTCTCTCTCTCTCTCTCTCTCTCTCTCTCTCTCTCTCTCACACACACACACACACACACACACACACACACACACACACACACACAGAGAGAGAGAGAGAGAGATCTCCACACACATAAGCACACTCACACTTGAGAAACACAGCAAATTTCTTTTTACTTTTATTTCTTTCTAAGATTGCAATGCCCTCAGCCTCTTTCTTTCTTTCTTTCTTTCTTTCTTTTTCTTTCTTTCTTTCTTTGTTTCTTTCTTTCTTTCTTTCTTTCTTTCTTTCTTTCTTTCTTTCTTTCTTTCTTTCTTTCTTTCTTTCTTTCTTTCTTTCCCCCCAAAGCTGAACTTTGCCATTTTGATGTTGGTCAACCCTTCCTCTCCTTTTCTGCTTCTCTCTCTCTCTCTCTCTCTCTCTCTCTCTCTCTCTCTCTCTCTCTCTCTCTCTCTCTCTCTCTCTCCTCTTTTCCTCCCCCCCCACCTCCACCCCCTTTCCTTTCCAGCCAGGGAATGAAAAGCCTGAAAAGATTAATCAATGAATAATAATCAGAATCAGAATAAAAAGAAATTGGAGGAGCGGAGAAGGCAACTGATCAAGGAAGGAAGGAAGGAAGGAAGCAAGGAAGCAAGGAAGGAAGCAAGGATGGAAGGAAGGAAGCAAGGAAGGAAGCAAGGAAGGAAGCAAGGAAGGAAAAGGGAAGAAAAATGGCAGGGACCAAAAAGAGGGGTTTTGAATCCCAGAGGTTCGAAAATTACGGAGAAGGAGGGGGGGAGAGAGAGAGAGAGAGAGAGAGAGAGGTGTAGCAGAATATGATCCCAACATTTGGGGATTTTCTGGAGCATCCAGTTTTGTGGAACGAAGAGGTGGCCAGCCTAGCCGAAGCCAAGTCTGTAATGAGGGTGACACAGAGGCAGCAGCCGTCTTGTGTGTGTGTGTGTGTGTGTGTGTGTGTGTGTGTGTGTGTGTGTGTGTCTGTGTAGTCTGCTGTGAAAATGCTAATGAGAGAAAATTAACCCGTCTGCTTGTTGCGTTGGATGGAGATCACTGTCTGACCCAGAGAGGGCGAGGACGGTTTCTTTAGGAGCGAGGCATGTGAGACAAGAGCTACCGCAGGGGAGGTAGGGCAGAAAACCTCTCCGTGTCAACCGAGTCCGACCCCTCGTCTTCCAGCGAAGGCCCAGGCTCAACGGAAGCCTGCAGATTTCAAGATCTCCTCGGCTTTTCCTGCCTGGTTCCGAGTCCTGCGAAGCCGCCCCCCCCCAATCCCATCCACTCGCTTCCCCCATCCACCCCACTGTCCCCATTTGGGTGTTTCAAAGGGGTGACGGGGGAGGGGGGAGCCTGTCCTTTGAAATCAACCAGGTCTACGTTCTCCTCTTGGGGTCTCGATTCTCGACAGAGAAGATCCTGCGCCTCTATGAGTTGCACCCCGTATAGGAGTAGGTGGCTTTCTCCTCCCGTCTAGATAAAAATATCAAGGAACAGTGATGTAAATCTCTCTCTCTTTCCTCCTTCCCCGTTTTAGAATGTCACATTTGGGGGTGGGTTAGAGTGATCGTATGGATGGTAGGAAGCCTTTTTGTCTTAAGTGAGATGTCAGGAAGAGAGGTGGGAGCGGGCCTAGTCACACTCCCAGGAAAAAAAAGTTCGGTAGCACCTGGAAGACATGCACATTTATTGTAACATGTTCATGCCGCCAGAAATCTATTCATCTTTTTAGAAGCTCCGGGAATATCCTTGTTGTTTCTGCCATCCCAGATGAACATAGCAGCCGCTCTGGAAATTACGGCAAGCAAATGTGACAGGGCTAAATAAATAAATAAATAAATAAATAAATAAATAAATAACCGAGGAGGGTGGCGAGTGCTTAGCTGCTGTGGTGGCAGAAGTGGAAAGACTTGATCGTTGATCACAAGGAGCAACAGAGCGAACTAGAAATGGAATCGAGTGGCTGGGTGACAGAAGTATGGAGGATAAACTCCGCGGCACATCCTGCTGTGAGAGGGGTTTTGTTGCTTGCTTGGTTGGTTGTTTTTGTTTTGTTTGTTTGTTTGTGGTTTTTTTGCTCCTCTTGCAGTAAGGATGATGATCGCCATGCGGGAAGGAAGCGCAGAAAATGAAACCTAGTCACTTTCATGTCAGTTTCACCTGGGCCCTGGGATTTTTCCAACCAGGCTCTTTCTGGCCATAACACCAACCTAACCCCACAGGGTGTTATTAAAACATCTGTTTTTCTCAGGCTTGAAGACAGAAATGAGTTTTTCTCCCCCCCACAAAAAAAAGTGTGCCTATTATTACAAACAAAACGAAACAGAGGTGGGTTTAAGTTTTAAACAAAACTATTTGAAGGCCTGTCGTTTCCAGCTTGGGGCTTAGTTATTCTTACTGGAGTGAAAAGAATAAAACACTAAAATTTTATTCTTCCAAAGGGGTATTTAAAAAAAAGATAAACATTCCTTTCCAGACCCATTAATTCTTGCACTGGAAAAGCGAAAGACAACGGGGAAAGACCGTGGTGAATTCCCCTTTTCTCGTTTAAAATAGATTGCTAGATAAGATTTCATTTCGGTCCCGGCTACGTCTCTGGACTTATGCACGGACCGCTCTGGTGTCCATCTCACCGATGCCACCTGGATGAAGGCAAAGCTGCTGCAGCGGCTCCTGCTCTAGAACGAGTTTTCGATGCTGATCAATAGACTGGATTAAGTCTGTTGACTTATTTAATCAGGAAACTAGGGAGAGGGCGGCATTCTTCACATGCAGTGGAAATCGAGCCTGATGCCCTATTTCTGGATAAGCTTGATTAACGACAACCAAGCGATGAACCGCGTGGGAAACCACACGCACGTCATCACTTTTCCCCTTGCACCCAAAAGCCGTTCAATCATAAATGCTAAGGTCACTTATTAGCACTATAGGCAAGATCCTCCGAGCAGGTTGACGGGTGTCTTCATGCATGGCAAGGGTTACGTGTGAAAAAAAGTGTGCAAGCCTCCCTACCCCACCCTACCCCACCCCATTCTGCCCTTCCTCCCCTGTAACACGTGAGGAAACCGCTGTGCTGGTTTGGACCACTGTCACTCAAACACACGTTTAAGGAGGCCGTCCTGAGCAGACATGTTCAGACCCGAAGTCCCAAGGAAATCCTCAGGGCTTACTTTCGAGTAGACGTGTAGCGGTCTGCTGGGTCACCATGGCTCTGGGTTGCCCCTTTCAACTTTTCAAAAATTAAAAAAAAATACGGAGAAACAACCTAGAGAGATTCTGAAACAGAGCTACTATTCCTGCGAAAGATCTGGCAGAACGATCCAATGCTATTTCTCTAGCCATTTTAGGTTCATCCAGTCTACTGGAAAGAGAAGGCAGCCGCTGAAGCTCCTAGTTCCTTGGCGGAGCTGTATGGAAGTGTTCAGATTTGATTTTAATCTACATTTAGTAACCATGTGCTCAGAAGGATGCCCATTTCGCTGTTTTATACTCCCCCATCAAGGCAGGTATCAGTGCAATGAAAACAACATGAAGTTGATTTTATTTACCAATTAAATTAAATGAAAACTAAATGAAAAACAGAGGGAAGGGTGAGTGATTTCCCTTTATCCCTGGGAAATGGGGCTCTAAAACTGGACCAGCCATTCAAAACACTAAGGCGATTCAGCAGAATGTCTGCATCCCAAAACAGAAGGGCCGGTCTTGATCGACAGGCAGCATTACAGGGGATGTTCTAGAGACAACTTTATTTCCACCTTGACTTTCTTTAGCATGAATTTGAGAAAGAGGGAGAAAGAGAAATAGAGCTTTTTCTTTCACCTTAGAGAAGTCTCTCACAACCTGGGTTCAGCAGAGCTTGGTTCAGATCAGGGAGAGACACGTGAATGAATGAGTCAGCTCACACACACACACACACACACACACACACACACACACACACACACACACACACACACACACACACCACCTCCCAACCACTCTTCTTAAAACCTGGCTAAAAAGTTGACGTGGAGGATGAAACCCTCTAAGACCGTTCCAGAAAACAATTCCGATTCCCTCCCTTTTTCTCTGCCTTTCTCCAGATAAGAAGAAACCTTTTCTTTAGAAAAAAATAATAATCAAGGACAGTTTCTTTTCTTTTCTCCCCCCCCCCCCCACTCCTTGACACTGCTTTATTGGGGGGGGGGTGTTCGGAGGTTCCTCCGAGGTCTGTAAGAGCGACAGTACTCAGAGTAGCTGGTAGATGGCAGAATTCTCTAACGTTTGGAAAGAGCATCACAAGCTGGAGCCAGAAGTCCATTTAAAAGCCCTTTATTTCAAAGGAACAAAGATCACTGACAAGCACAGTACAGGAGGCATCTCAATGAAATTTCTAGAGCAGATCCCCCCCCCTTTCTAAAAACACACAGGCGCCAGCACACACTGCAAAGAAAAGTGGACGTGAACACAAGGCATTTCTTTTGTAATAAAAAAGGAAATTAAAAGAGAAATGTAGAGTGGAAAAGAACTTATCATCAACCTCTTAAAAATCCAGGCCTGCTTGGGAGATAGGGATGTCCCGCAGGGCAGCCCAGAATGTAGATGAGACATAAAATATACCCAATCCGTTGAAGAGAGATAATTCCGAGAAAAAGGGAGTTAGGTTTACTAAGGGAGCATGGACCATGACATACCAGTCAGGTTGAGAAATCCATTAACAGGGATAGAGCAAGACTATACATATTCCCCAGTTTGGAAGCCCAGATCACAGATGGTGGAGTTTTGAGCAGTGATATGTGGTCAGGCATATTGGGTATACTGGAAAATATTTCTTGATCTTCAACACACTCGTGGGTTATCGCTAAGAGCGAGTCACCTTTTCCAGGTGCCAAGCAAATGTGAGCAGTTATAGAAGTTTGGAGGGACTAAGCCAGCCTTCCTGGCGAGCAATCACCCATGGATTTGAGGTGCCAACAGCGTTTTCTGCTTCACATCCATTAGACTCTTCTTCTGCAAATGTACTCAGAAGTCAATTTCCCTAAATTGACTGGGTCTCACTCCCTGCCCAGTAAACATGGATTAGATCCTGAACACTTTGGCTGGGAAAATAAATTCCTAGTAATTCCAGGTTTGGTTTGGTTTTTCCTTCAAGGAAATGGGATCATAGGGTGTGTGTGTGTTTTTTTTTAAAAAAAGACTTAATTTCTGAAGAATTTAGCTATCTCTTAACTCTTTTTCTTCTGGATTCAACTTGTCTTGCCCCTCAAACGCTCCATCCCCTCTTTATCCACCTCTGTCTACTTCCTGCTGCCCAGATCAGTCTCACGTCCATCCCGTCTTAGCAATGCCTTCCTTAGTAGCTTTCTGAGAGGACAGGCGTCGTCTTGCGACCTAGCTAGGAAACTTAAGCTGGGGGTGACGGTTGTCCTGAAACATGAAGACGGGTGTCACATAATCTGCAACCTGGGGAGGAAAACACGAAACAAGAAGGCAGGCAGCAGGAAAGGAAGCAAGAATGAAACAAATACCCCCCCCCCCAAAAAAACCCCAGCCAATCGCCCTCATGTCTTCATTGGATCTCAGAAATGACATGTCTCAAATGATCCGAGCTGGACCCGAAACATCTTTCTTTTATGATACAGAAAGGAGGCCACGTCCTTGGTTTTAATTCACTTTATAACATGCCAACTCATCTCATTTTCTTTTCTTTTCTTTTTCTCTCCCCTCCCCCTCACACCCGTAAAAATAAACATGTTCACCCTGGGTGTCGGGCCAGGCTGATACGCTGGGTGGACCTCTGTTCAAGGGCTTAGAGGCACGGGGGATCTCGCCTGGTCAAGCCTACAAGGTGGAACTTCGGAGGCAGCCGCGTCACCTTACCTTGGCCGTCCTTTCATAGACATTTATTGGAAGAGGGAGGAAAGGTCTGAGTCTCACCAGCTTAGTTCGAAGGAAGGGAAAAGATTACCAGACTGGGAAAGAATAAGGGACAAGCAGAGAAAAGTTAGTGGGGGACCTCAGTTATTCTAGTATGTTTTGCTTCTCTGGAACTAGTGTTATATCTCTCCCCCCTCCCGTTTTTGCCCATTGTTTCCATTCAGATTTTTAAAAATCTGTTTTATGGTTGTTCTTCATTTATCCATGTGTTAAAAGTGTCCTATTTAGCTTTGGTCAATCTAAAGCCCAGCTTTTGTTCCCCGTCCCTCCTCCACTTCCTCTCTAAGCTTTTAACAATGATTTTACTTGGCTCCAAGCAAAGAAACCCCAAGGGATCCAAGCAAACTTGAGTTAAAATAGTTAAACCAAGCATGTATCGAAAAGGGTGGGCACGATGGATCAGGCGTCCCCCCTTTCAATCTAGGCACACTCACGTGCATTTTTATTTTTAAAATATTTAGTTCACAAGTCAAATGGGGCGGGGTATAAAAGAAAGAGGGCTCAGAAAAAGGCCCAAAGGAAATAAATTATCAAAAGTAAAAGGTAAACATATTCCTGATTCTTTGGGGTGGGCTGAATTAAGCACATTAATTACACTCATAGGTATGTGACTTCCACTTTGCCCTAGGATAAATTTACCTATTTTTTTTGCATTTAAATGCTCTCCCCGGTAGTTCTTGAAGCTTCACCCTTTTCCTCCAACCTTTGAGCTTTTGGCTAGCCTTCTGGGGCTAACACCCTTGGGGAGTGTTCTTGAGCAAGCCAAGTATAAATCAATCCTAGGGAATCCCAGCAGGATCTCCAGAAAGGAAAGGAAGAAGAATCAGGTCCAATTCTTTCTCTTTCTTGCTTGCTTTTGCTCTTGTTGGCTTTGAAATGTACGAACAGGATCCAGTTTTGAGCCAGGAAGACACCACTGACTTGGACAAAAAAGAAGTGCTATATTCCGAAATAAGGACTCAACTCAGGATCATGACCTTCCTAAAACCAAGGTCTGGGTGATTAAAACTGCTTCTGGTCCTTGGACCTTGACCTCTAGTCAACCTGCTTAGCTGTCTCCCAGCAAACCTCTCCCTTTCAAATCAATGAAATGTCCCTGTGTATTGAACTGGATTGTTGACCAGGAACCACGGGCTGCTTCGACCACTCTTGGCCAACACCAGCAGTGAGAAGGGCCTCCACAGCCTAGCAGCGGCTGTCTGCCACCCCTCCTTTAAAAGGGGAGATTTCCCCAACCTCCATGATTTTTCAGACTAGGGGTAGGGGTGGGGTGAGGACACACGGACACCAATAAAATAAGCAGAAGTGACAATCTGGGTTAGGGCAAGCTGGTGAGTTCATTGGCCTAGCCAACAAAGGCACCCATTTTGTTGTTTGGGCTTCAAAGCACGCTCCTCAACCAAAATCAGCTCTCACACAAGATTGAGCCTAACTGGCTCCCAAAAGCTCTCCAAGGGAAATTGGAGTGCATGTTTACATGGGTGGTGGTGGTGCAAGTCATCAAGCCTCGTCCGAGTTTCCCCACGCCCAATATTAAAGAGAAAGGGCTGAGACCATTTGGAAATGGCTCAGCCGTTCTTGCGCAGCCTCCTCTACTCTTTCCACCTGAAGAAGTGCGGGAGAGGCTTCTCCCTCGGATGAGGCCTTGAAACAACATCCACCCCCCCATGCAACGTTTAATTTAAAAAGGAAGGGAGGGTGTAAGTAGCTTTGTTTGGATAATTAACTGCACCCAGAGTAGAAAAACAGATGTGTTTGCTCAGTTAATCACAAGGCATATATATATGTGTCATACATATATAGGGGCAATCATATATATTTATATATGAAACCCAGATCAAGAATTCCTTTAGCTTTCAAGACATCTGCCCCCCATCTTTTATCTCACAATGATTTTCCCCAAAGTAAGCCTTATGGAATTCCATTCAATGAGAGCCCTTCGCAAGTAAGTGCAATAGACTACAGCCTTATTAGAAGAACGCGTTCTCTATTTTATTATTATTATTATTATTATTATTATTATTATTATTATTATAATTATATTATTATTATTATTATTATTATTATTATTATTATTATTATTATTATTATTATTATTATTATTATTATTATTATTATTATTATAGCTACCTTAGCACACCTCACCCCTTCCCCGCCAGAGACCCGCCAGAGACCGAAGAGCGAAATCCTGTTTGCCAATTCCACCCTGACTAGGGAGGGCGTAAGGAAGTGGAAAGAGGAAGAGTCTGCATCTATAAATATATAAAGTTTTAATGGCACATCTGACATATTAAATTAGGCAGTTTTACAATTGAGCCTGGCTGCGATACTAACTGATTACAACCGCGTTATCAAAAGGGCAATACGATTTATAACTCGTCCGGGCACGAGCCCCGATGACAAACAATACCAGAAATCTGGTTTGTATTAGGACGGGGTGGAATTGGGGAGGGGGGGCGGGTGATGAGGGGGGTGGGGGAGGGAGGGCTGGTGAGATCTAAAGGGCTGTGATGTGGTTGCGCCTCATTTCATGGGCCCTAGAGCTCTGCGCGAGAGGAACGGAAAAGGATGGCATGGTCACCCAAAAAGCCAACTCACAAACAAAAACAAGTCCCCCCCCCGCCTTGCCACTTTCTTTCTAAGCAGAGGGTTATTGACACTCCCGAGGAGCCTTGTTGACACAAGAGGTCCTTCTTGACTTCTCAATATTCGATTTACAGGCACCCCCCACACCCACCCACCCTGCAAGTGCTGGGTTTCACTGGTCCCTTTCCAAAAGGATTGGGGATGGGGGTTGGGCAGCGGGGAGGAGTATAAACCTCGCCTCCCACCCCCCACTTTCCCTTCTAAATCCCAGTCTTCCGAGGGAAGCCTCCACGTTTGAAACAAAAGAGTATAATAATAATAATAATAATAATAATAATAATAATAATAATAATAATAATAATAATAATAATAATAATAATAATAATAATAATAATAATAATAATAATAATAATTAAATTAAGTACTCCTAGGCTTAATTTTGGAACTCTTGTTCCGACCATGGCCCTTAATATTCTGTTCCAAGGAATTTGAGAGCAGAACTGCCCACCTCCCCAGCCGGTTCCCCCCTCCCCCCCCAAAAAAAGGGGGGAGTTAGGCTGTTCTGCTCTCAAAATGTGGAAGGAGTAAGGAAAAGCAGGAAATCTACTCCTTCGCCGTGAAGCCGGGAGTGTGTGTGTGTGTGTGTCTCTGTGTGTGTGTGTGTGTGTTGAGGGGGGGGGGGACTAAGCGCTTTTTAAAATGACCGCAACGAGGTAAAAATTTGCCTTTAACTAGACAGCTCCGCGGCGGGGAGCCCGAGAAAGGTGGTGGTGGGTGGCGGGGAAGAGCCAGGAAGGAAGGGGATGCTCTGAAATCGTCTTCCCCTTTGTGGTGGTTTTGTGGAGGGGGACCTCGCTACCTCTCAAGAAGGCGGAGGCGACCCTCGGAAGTTAATCCCATTGAATGCAATGGGGCTGACTTCCAGGAAAAGAGGCACCGCGTCCCGCAGCCTTGGCTGTCGCCAAGAAACCGGCTCCCCTTCACCCAAGCCAGGGCTCGATCAAAGCGTGAGTGTGCACAGAGCTGGCCCTTCTCAAGAGCGCGCCAGGCCTGGTGTGTGTGTGTGGGGGGGGGGGGAATCTTCTCCTGAGCTCCGAACCTTTAAAATCCCAGGGGCTGAGGAGGAGGCGGCTGCGAAGCGCCTCGGCGGCCTCCTGTCGATGAAGACCTTTTGTTAACCCTAAACCTCCTCGGTAGCAAACCCACCCCGTTTTTTACTCCCTTAAAAAACAAATAAGGATTAATACTAATAAATACACCATTTGTGCCAACCTCCTAGAATTTGAAGTTGCGACGAGGGATGCTTTTTGCCGGATGAGATCCCAGGAAATTTAAATTCGAAAAAACTACGCAAAGCAAGAGGGATAAGAGCGCGTGTTTTCAGACGACCGCCCCCCCCCGGCCCTCCTTAGATACGAGTATTTTGTCGCCCTCACACCTCAAGCTAAGAGACCACCGGCCTCCCATCGTCCTTAGACAAACACACGAATGCCCACGAACTCTATCTCAAGTCCCTTCCGCCAAAAGCTGTGGAGAAACCATCGTTCAAACTAAAATGCATCAAAATAAAATCCACCACCAATACCGATACATCTGGGTGAGAGATGGGCTGGGGGGGGAGGAGAAAGAGAGTAAAAGATGTCTTTGCCTCCAGAAACTCCGTTAAGTCCCTCGCCCTTCCGATCCCGAAATGAGAATTCGTCCCATCTGAAAAACTTCCTCCTCAAACCATGATATATTTTAGGTGAGTACCCCTGTGACTCAGAAACCAGTCCCCCCCCCAAAAAAAAATTCAAAACCCTCTGTATATTTCTCCACCACCACCACTACCACCCCATGAATAGGATTGCTACTACTACGGCGAGCGCAACTGTCCAGCAAGCGCCTTGAACCCCTTCCTGATCGTATCTATCTATAGTTCTCTCTTAAAGAAATATATTAGAACCGCCTCGCAAGGGTCAGCCGCCGATCCGGCACTCTGTGGCGTGGAGCCCTCGGGGCGCTTGGTCAGGGCGGGAGGGAGGGTGGCTGGGTGGAGGGGAGGTCGGTGGCAGACGCCCTGCGGACCATCCTCGTCGCCTCTCTCACCCCCTAAAACCCAACCTCCCCCACGGATCTGCCTGGATTGGTGAGCCGGGCGTTTTGGAGGGATTTATCTTGCCACTCGGCGGCTTCAGCTCCCCGACGGCGACGCGCGCACGCCTTTTGAATGCCCGCCTAATGGGGCGCCGTCTTGAACCGCTGCTCCCTCCGCGCGCCCCCTTGATGTCTTATGAGGACGGTGGGGAGAAGGTTCGCGCTTCCCTTCCCCACGCCTTGCCCTCCGCCTCGGGGTCCCCCGAGCAGGACACTTCCTCGATCTCTCTCCTTCTCTGCAAGGCACTTCAGAGAGACGCCATGTTGGCTGAGTTACTAGCACCCGGCCGCTTCAAGGCGTTACTTTCACACGCTTCATCTTCGCAGCCCCGCCGGGGTTCCCTCCTTCCCCCAACTCCCTTTTCTTAGCCCACCTCTCTCCACCGTCGCCACCAAAACCCACAGGCAGACACAAAGCGACCTTGGGACGGATCCACACCTCCAGAGAGGCGACCGCCCGCTTTCCCAGTAATTGGAGGCGGAGGGAGGAAGAGGGTAAAGGGGTGGGGGTGGGGGGTTGGGGGAGCCGAATAAGCATGGGGAAGGCGAAGGCGCGATCTAGCGCCAGGCGAGCGGCCCCAGAAGCAACCCGCAGGAAGTGTCGCCTTTTAAACTCCGATGTGAGTGCGCGAGGCTGCGTGTGTCGTTCCAAGCGCCGCTCTGCTTGGCGATTCTCGCCGCGTGCGCTCTTCTGGCCGGCTGCCCCCCTCCCCGCCACACACACACCTCCCCCGAACCCTTTGTTTTAACTTTCCAGATGAAATTTCCCTCGGCCCCACGCCTTCCCCACTCCGCCGCCTCGCCTTGGAGCCCGGAGGAAAGCTAATTGCTCGGCTGGAAAGCCAAAGGGAAGGGGGAAGCGAGCCGGTAGGTGCCTGTGTATGGGTGTGCGCGCGCGTGCGTGCGTGTATGTGTGTGTGAAAGCGAAGGAGAGCGAGCCCTACAGCGAGAGGAAAGTCTGGGCTGAAACATGGCTTCAATAAGAAGTTTGTTAAAAAGAACCACCTCGCTGCTGCTTTCGTTTCTTTTTTCAAAAAAAGGGAGAGAAAAGAAAGAGACTCGCTTCAGTAATTTTGCTTACAACTTCGGCGTTGGAAAGAGAGAGGGGAAGATTTTTTTTAAAAGGAGAAGAAAATAGGAGGATTAAAAAAGAAACCCTCCCTCAACGGAAGAGGGTGGTGGTGGGGAGATCGAGAAATCTTCAAGCCAAAGAGTTATCTCTGTTTAGCACCGTCTTTTTAGAAAGCTCTAGTCAATTTCACATACAGCCTTCTTCGGCCCACCTCTTTTGTCCAGGTCAGTTGCCCCAGGGAGCTCTTTTGTTCTAACTTAGCAGGAAAAGAAAAACTTTCCTTAAACGCTATAAACTCACACCTAGCTCTCCAAGCCTCCAAGCAAGTCCTCCGAGCCCTGGCAGAGGTCCACCCAACCACCCCTATGTAGAAAGGGACGCTCAGGCAGAGGAATCAGGTGAATGTTGAACCCTTTCACATTTACAAGGTCCCTTCCCATCCCCCACCTCCGCAAACACCACAAACTCTCTCCCCAATCCAGATGACCATTGTTTCTCCAGCTCAGGTTTGACTAGCAACTGCTGGCTGGGGCCTGGGACTCATCACTGCAAAGAGAGAGGCAGGTAGAAAGGTGCAACCAAAAAAGACCCCCCCCCAAAAAAAACCCTAAATGAAAACAGCTAAACTGGGAAGGAGAGGGAAGGCAAGGGGGGAATCTGCCCCTAAATTTTGATAGGCAAGGAAGACTTTTGTTTAAAAAAATGATACAGGACCACAAAATGAGCATAGAGGCTTCTGACATAAGAAACAGCACCTCCACATTCCACCTTGGGAGGAAAACATAAAGACACAAGATCTTTAAAAATAAAAAGATGAATTGAAGATTTAAAAATAAGAGATCTGCTTCATAGATGCATCTAACCAAGGCAAAGACATATTCCAAATATTCATTGAGGTATGGATAGATGCTAAGGACTAGTTCTGATTTGAAAGGGTAGGGACCAAGGGCAGGAAAAGAGGGTCTGAGCCTTACGCCCCTGGAGGGAGCCCTATGGAATACAGGGACAGCCACCCTAGCACTAGAACAAAGGCCCTGCATACTGACTTTCAAGTCAATGCTAGTGCTTTCAGTGGGGCAACTTGGGTGTGAGGGAGGATGATAGGAAGAGGGCAGTCCCATTGAAGTGCCTCCTACCTACTGGAGAGTCACAAGGGGCTTCAATCAGGAGACAGGGCACAGCTACCAAGTTTAGGTCCCAGACCGACCCACACTTTCCCTTCTAGCCTGGAAAACCCCTGGATTACATCAAGGGGACAGGGGAAGATTATAACCTATGAAAATGTACATCTCAGACTGCAGAAATCAAACTCAATCCTATTCCCCCATGGAAGGGGGGGAATCACTGAGAACTAACTTGCATTGACAAAAACACAATTGGCTCCATCCAGGCTGCGTGTTCAGAATATATCCGTAAAATCCATCGTGATCCTAATACGGTGTCATTTCCGCTGCTGCGGCCGGGCCACCACCACTATCACCCTCCCCTCCTGCTGTATTATAGTTCTATGGAAGGTAGTTAAGGGTGACAGAAACAACAGGGCCTCTCTCATCTTACCACCCACTCCTTGCAGCCAATTTATTTGTAATTAACCAGAGGGTAAGAGGAACGAGAGTCTGGCATCTCAAGTTGCAATCCAATGTCCACTGTGCACTCTCTGTGAAATTTACTTCTGAGCCAACAAGCTAAGGATTTGGCTTGGGACATCCTAAAGGCTTACCGATAAAACCCCAAGCTGAATTCCCCCAGCTGCCCACCTTGCACTATGCCTGAGTGTGATTCTACAGGCCAAAGGAACTGCAGAACTTCCAGGCTGGCCAGGAATCAAAAACTCTGAAGAGAAGAAGACATGCAGATTATCCACCCCTCCTCCCCCCCCCCTATTTAGGAGAGCCGTACAAGTTGTCAGATATCAAATAATATTTTAATTTCTGAATACTTTCAATTTTTTCCTTGGAATATAACACACAAAGACTGGACCAAACAGTTTTCAGTTATTATAACTTTTACAGTATACAGAAATGTTGCACTTAAAAAAAACCTTCAGCTTTTTTCTTTAAAACACAAAAACTGTAAACTCTAAGTTACTGAATCAACCACATTATCTATAAGTGCCAACAGTAGTGTTATTTTTTTTGTCATGCTGAATTCAATGGTTTTTTTTCTTTTTTCTTTAAAAAAAGGGAAAATATCAACAAGTATTATAATACAAAGAGCTTGCAAATATACAAACAGATAAAGGAACTCGGTAACAATTCAGGACAACTAGGCGAATCCGATTTCATTCAAATTACAAAAAAGTTCACTTCGTGATGATTCTGTGTGTGTGTGTGTGTGTGTGTGTGTGTGTGTTTCTCCTTCGTAACTGTGTTGTGTCTTAGACACAAATCAATCTCCCTCCAACAAGTACCCATTCCCTTCCAAAATCCATATCTTGTCTTTATATATATATATATATATATATATATATATATATATATATATATATATATATATATATATATATATATATATATATATATATATATATATATATATATATATATATATATATATATATATATAAAATAAAAACCTATCCAAGGGTAGGAGAGCTGGGGGGGGCATAATTGTGGTTCTATTTTAGGGAGGTTGGTATAATTATAGCTGAGATAGCTTGGAGCTAAATTTTGATGGACCAGTTTTTAAGTGCGCTTCCAACTTTTCAAATATTACGGGGTTTTTTCTTTTTGCCTTCATTTCATAAACTTCCCAGAACAATTTTAATTCTTTCAGAACATATATATTTTAAAGGATACACAGGTTTAAAAAGAAAGAAAGAAAGAAAGAAAGAAAGAAAGAAAGAAAGAAAGAAAGAAAGAAAGAAAGAAAGAAAGAAAGAAAGAAAGAAAGAAAGAAAGAAAGAAAGAAAGAAAGAAAGAAAGAAATGAAGCCAAGGTTATATCAAAATTATTATAGAACCTCAGAAGAAAATGGTTTGGAACCAGGAAAGAAATAATTAAACAACAAAATAAAATAAAACCAACTGAAAACAAAACCCTATAGGTACACAGACAATGTACAACAAATTAATAATTTGGAAAAGAGAGATAAGCCAAAAGAAAATATATTTCTTTTCTGCTAATTTTCTCCAGGTTGTCTTCAAATGCAATTTCAGGGAGAGATTGTGTTTCAAAGACAAACAACCCCCAATTACAAAAGGGGGGGGGCAGAAAGGGAAAGAACCCCTACTTTTTTCCTTTTTTAAAACAATGAGACAGAGAAAGAGAGGGGAGAGATTAAGAGGAGAGAGAGAAATAACAACTTTGGACAAGGGACTTCATAATGCATTTTTGTAAAAAGTTCATTTAACAAGTCTTTCTTTTCCTTTAAATTCATAGTCCGTTCAAATTATTCTCTCTTCTTTTAGTCAAGCTGTAACATCCTCGACAAGCTGAAGGAGGCTTTAAAAAACAACCAGACCCCAAACGTCACTTGCAAATCCACTGTTCCATCTATTCCTCATTTTTCTATCTCCAAATTCTCTTTGATTTGCGGGGTGTGTGTGTTTTGTTCCTTGTCCTCTCTCCAACATCTCTTTAATTTTATTTTGTTTCCTTATTGAATGGCCATATAAGGCCAGTTAAAACTGCTTCCCGACAGTAACATATCCCTGATCAGGGTTTCTATGGGGGTTTTACCTACCAAACGGACGAAAAACAACTGCTCTATGACTGAGGAAGAGACGGTGCGAAGGGACGGGAGACGTAGTAACAGCTTGCCGAACCTCGTGGGCTGGTTCGGGTATTGACTCCTCACGTACTCTTCCAAAGCACACTGGGACTTCTCCTGTAAACTTTCAACGTGGGCAACGTCGGACAGACCACACGCATCTAGGAGAGAGCAGATTGCCAAGAAAGAAGGAAAAGAAAAGGGGGTGGGGAGGGAAGGAAGGAGGACAGGAAAATGGCAGTCAGTATCAACATCAAACCAGTCATAAATTCTCTCTTGCAAAATCCATACACTAGTCGGTATCCCTCCCATGCATCTGGCCCTGGTAAGCAAGCTTTCAAGGTGAAATATTCAAGAGAGTAATATAGACAAATCCTCTTGGAACCAACAGGTTTTAGTTCCTAGTCAACAGGGTGTAGAATTGGGCCTTAGAACCAGAATCATGGGCATCTCCACGCTTCCACCGTGGTGAAGCAAGCTTTCAAGCTGAAATACTCAACGGAGGAGAGTCCTCTTGAAATTAGTAACTTTCAAGTCCTAGTCAGTTGGGTGAAGATTTGGGCTTTGGAACCCGAATCTTGGCTGTACATCTTGCCGAGATGACCTTTTCTTCCTCCCCTTCCTACATCTTTGTTTTTACTCCATTGGGGCTTGGAAGAAGTTGAACCCATCTGCCACCACCAAACCTCACTTCTGAAGACCTAGGAGGCCTATGGACCTCACCCAGGCCCAATTCACAGAAGACCCTTGGGGGAAGGAGAGGAAAATAAAACTGTCACCCAAGGCACCGCTTGTGCCCAAAGGCCTGGCCCCTGCTGAAGGGTGTCAGGGCTTCCTTGGGAGTAAAACAGGATTTGGATCTTCCTCTGCCTTTCTGAACCTCACGGGGAAGGAGCATCGCCTGTGCTGAGACCTAGGACAAGGTCTTGAGCTTCATCCTTCAGCCTCAGTGTTGGGCGTCCTTTTTAAAATGTACTTCTCCCTCCAGTATCTCTATATTTCCCTTTGCATTGAGACAATAGGGAGTGTCTTTTCAGGAGGAGACAGAACAGACTCTAGTTTCCCTTAAAAACCTGGATGGGGGAGGGTGGGGGGAAATATAGATATTCAGGGCTTAATCAGAAGAAAGAAAGAAAGAAAGAAAGAAAGAAAGAAAGAAAGAAAGAAAGAAAGAAAGAAAGAAAGAAAGAAAGAAAGAAAGAAAGAAAGAAAGAAAGAAAGAAAGAAAGAACCCACACACGTTCAAATACTGGCTCAGATTGGGATAATGGAGTCCAGCACCCAAAAAGCGATTCCACCCTAAAGGAGACACCGCATTTTTCTCAGTCTTTGAAAGCGATTTAAGTGGTCCTTTAAAACTGATCTTGTCAGTTTAGTCTATTGAAGGGCAGCCATGCAAAGGCTGATCTCTCTCTTCATTAGAGCTGTTCCCCCCCCCCATTCCCTCTCTCTCAATCTCTTTATTTCCTTTTTCTTTTCTTTCCAATCATAGATACATACTTTTTTTTTTGGAAAATAGTATCCCCCAAATTAGAGGGAAAGGTGCATTTATTTGCTATCCTTTTCTATCCTTTTAAAAAATCACACATGGAACACTTGCATTTTGCATATTCTCTATATTTTTGTCCTCAGTCCGATAGGTTAAAATACAATGAGTTCCCTTTTAATCAGAAGGCTGCCTTTCCTCAGGTTGTGACCTTAGCTGCCTGGGCAAAGTACTAACACATGCATAGTTTGAAAAGCCATTAGAATCCAGATATAGATTCTATAGAAAGCTACAGAAAATTGTATATGATGAAGCTCCGTGTGCGTTTTAAAATACATGCCAGCCTCAGAGGTATTGGGGAGTCTTAAGTGGATGAGTTCCGGTGTCCTCCTCCCCCCCCTCCAATTTTATAACCCCACAAAATCAGATAAGAGAAACCTTTATCTAAGCTGGGACGGCAATTTACATACAGAGTCACATTTTGCAAACAGTCATAAATTTCACACCCGAGACAAACCCGGTGAAGGGTTTTCCGGAAACAGGTAATAATATTAATAACATGCTTTGGGAAGTTAATAATAATACTGTGGGAGATCTCCTCTTTGAAATGAACTCTTGGTGGGAGGCTAGGTCGGCCTTCCCGGGCTGAAGAGGACTGCTAGCTAAGGAGGAAGAAACACCTCCTTAAAATAAAACACACACACACAAGAGTAGTGGACCCACGGTCATGCCAGCATTGTCTTGGATGATTGATCACTTTTAGACCTCAAGTAATTTAGGGTGGGAGCGAATATTTGGGGAGACGGAGTGGTGTAACTCTAAGAAAGCAATAATATATGAAAGGAAGCTTAGGTCATGACCTAAATTTTGGACAATGTCCAGAGGAGCACTTGCAAATTCGAACCCGCTCTTAATCCAACATGGAGTGGATTGTAAATGCTGTTTTCCCTCATAAACTAGTTTACGCAGCTTTCCCCCCTCATTTCAAGAGCTTCAAAACAGACAAACATGTATTCATTTTTTTTAAAAAAAGAGAAAACTTCTAATAATTACTGCACACATAGACCACTTCCACTAATGAGTCTCCCAGCAAGGAAGCAATTCTCTTACTTACAAATAAATAAATAAATAAATAAATAAATAAATAAATAAATAAATAAATAAATAATAATAATAATAATAATAATAATAATAATAATAATAATAATAATAATAATAATAATAATAATAATAATAATAATAATAATGTATTCATTTTTGGATATACATATTCATTTAAATACATTGGAGTGTTTATATTCTATTTCTGACAGGCAGCAAAATAAAACGATCATAGTGACATTATTGCAAGAGTCCAGTTCTTACAGTTAGGGATCTGACCAGCCAAAAGGTAATTTAAAATAAAAACTAAAAACAAGACCTATGGGTTGACATTATTTTGCCTCCAGAGTGAATATCAGATTATTACTCACCCAGGTTGAACTGCAGCTAATTAGATTTCATCATGCATTCCATTATTGTTTTATAACTGTTGTGCTATTTATACGCAGCAAAAAGTTGGCACAGAGAAATAACCCCCCCCCCCTATCTCTCTCTCTGAACTTTTGATTGTTTAAAGGTACACTTCCCCCTCCCTGCTTTTAGTACTTTTAAAGGAGAGAAAGAAAGAAGTTCGAATTTTTCCGTTCATGAATTATAGCTGGCAACGCCGCTGGCAGCCCTAGATTCTTGCTGGTCTTATTGAGAGCCGCCAGCCCCTGCTGGTCTCCTGGCGTTTAAAGAGTAGTCACTCAAATTCCATAACCGCCGTATTTCTTTTTTCTTTTTTTTGTTTGTTTTGCTTTTGGTTTTAAGGTCCTGAAGCCTCAGCTCACAGCAATGTGCTCTCGGCTTCCTGGTCGACTGGTGGAAGGAAGGCCGTTATGGGGAGCATTTATTCAGCCTTCACGTTATGCAGAACTTGAGCCATTCCATGCGACGAAAAATCACTTTTCTCACCGTGAAGTACAGTATGTCTAGATTTTAGCCCCTTTCTCTGCTCCTAAGGAGGTCCTCTCTCCGGGACTAACAAGTACGTTATTCTTGTTCAATTACAATTTATCTTTATTCTCCTTGAAATCAGATTCTCACCTAGAGGGGGTTATTTATCAAGCCTACTGTACTCCTTAACTTTGTATCACGCCACCACGCACGCCCCCACCCCCAGCCACACACACACACACACACACACACACACACACAACACAGGATTTCTGCTCTTTGGAAGATCAACACTGCAGTCCTGCTCACAACGTGAGTCTGCCTGGAGTACAAGTGGGCCTCAAGAGAAGTGCCCTGAGGAGGATCGGAGCCCGGGGGACATTCTCATTGCCCATCCAAGAGTGTTTTTGGGGAAGGGAGGGGAACTGAATTAAACAAGCGATTCAGACCCTATTGATCATAAAGGTAGATGATCGGCTCCAGACGTCTCCGCCTCTCTTATTCTCTCGGTCCCCTGGCGAGGAGGAGGAGGAGATCGTTTGGAAAACGTGGGCCTTAGCCCGAAGCAACTGGGCCCGGAGAAATCAGGAGTTTGCTTTTGAGGAAAGGGTGCATCGGGTCCTCCACCACAAATGCACCTAAGGCGCAAACAGCCGCACAACTCTCCCGTGCACACACGTTCGACCACCACCACCCCCTCGCCTCCTCCCAGAAGCTTCCCCGACGGGCCACTGACCTGAAGTGAAGAGGACGATGGCCTTCAAGCAGCTATATTCCGCCGAGTCCACGTGTAAGGCCTTAAGTTTCTCGACCTGCTCTTGGAAGATCCGTATGTGGTCCATAAAAGCGACGACGCGGTCGGCCGACATGGGCGAGGCGTGGAGGCCGGCGGCGGCCAGCAGCGGGGCGACGTGGAGGGGCATGGAGCACTGGGCCGCGTTGAGGACAAACAACTCGCTCCAGGTGAGCCTCAGCAGGGCCACCTGGTCGGTGATCTGGAGGTCGGGGAAAAAGGGGATATTCCGGGCCCACTCCACGGCGCTGAAGAGCATGCGGGCAGCCAACTCGCAAATGTTCTCGATGCCCATAATGTTGTTCGGTTGCATGCACTGGCTGCCGAAGCGCGAGGTCGGGTAAGGCTCTGCCCTCAGCAACAGCGAGATATATCCCGAGAGATACGAGTGGCAATTCAAGGGGTCCCCGTTGGTTAAGGCGAACTGGCCGTGCGTCGGCTGTGTGGGTGGCATTCTGCCCCTCTGGACGGCTGCAGTAAATAAGGAAGAAACTACAGCAATTAATACCTGCATTGAGAAGGAAGGCGTTCTCTGGGGCTGGGGGGGGGGACGACGACGACGGCTCAGGGTCTGAAGGGTGCGTGTGTGTGTGTGGGGTGTGTGTGTGTGTCCTCTAGCACTTCTTCCACTGTCTACCTGGCCTGCTTGGAAAAGGCCCTGGCCCAGAGGCCTGGGGAGCAATTAAAGCTGAGGACGCCACGAAGGGATAGAGGTCCGAGATGGCCTTGGGGACATCTAGAGACACTTATAGATACATGTATATTTGTCGCCCCGGGAGAGGAAGGGGGGGCATCAAAAAGGAGGGGGACAGAGGGATGAAAGGGGTCATCAAAGAGAGTGAGGGGGGGAAACCCACAGATTCGGTCAGGGCCCTTCTTCGCCCCAATGCGGAGGAAACACCCCCACCGCCAAAGTCTACTGAGGCTGACTGTTGATTTTAAAAACAACCTCTTCCTGGCTATGCCTGTGCGGGTATGGAAAGGGTGTGTGAGTGTGTGTTGACAAATTGTGGCTGGCCGAAAAGGTGGGAAAAGACATATATACGGACGGTCCCCTTTCTCGCCCAAAGAAACGGTCAGAAAACCACCCACGACCAGGAGTTGCTCTAGATACTCGCTCCTTTAAATAGCCTCCGTCACCCCCCCCCATTGCTGATTTATTCAAAGCCTCTTATTTTCCAATCCAAGCCCTTCAATATATATCAATATATTTACATATCCGTAGCAGGCGAAAGGAGCCACGACCCCGTCCCGCATTCCCGAGGCCTGTCTACTAAAAAGCACGGCCAAGGGTGCTTTGTTGTATGAAGCCAAAGCCAGGCGAGCGGCAGGTTTGGCCACCGCGAACAACCGGCCTCTCTCTCTCTCTCTCTCTCTCTCTCTCTCTCTCTCTCTCTCTCTCTCTCTCTCTGCATGCATGTATGTGTGAACCAACGTATGTCGACATGGTGAGTTCCATTGTTAGATTTCTAGGCCATTAGGTTGGGGGGGGGGAGCGGCGGAGAGCATTGCAAAGCCCCCGGATCGGCTGTTTTTATTTATTTATTTTTTAATGGGAAGGAAAGGAAGACGACACGGATGGAGAGGCACCGAGGAAGCATAATAAGAGCCGAGCGAGAGACGGAGAGCTTTCGGGTGCAGGACCGGGATCGTCTGAGGCCCAAAGGAAGGGAGGGAGCCGGAGCGTGGCAAGGAAGCGGAGGAGAGCCCCCTGAACGCCCAGCCGCAACCCGGACGCAGGAAGGCGGAAAGGAGGAGGAGGAGGAGAAGCCGCGCCGCGCCATTAGGAAGCCGAAGGCCGGCCTCGCCTACCCACGGAGACTTCCAGCGCGGAGCTCCATCTCTGCTCCGAAAACAGACCCGCTCCGAATCTCTCCCAGTGGGGCGAACCAGCTCCTAATTTTTTGTTTCCTTCCGGTCTTCCCAAACCTCCGCTCGCTCGCGCCTTCTCTTTCCCAGCCTCCGAGGAGGGGGCGTTTTATTCTCCTCGCAACAATAAGAAGAGGGCGCACAGGGAAGAGAGAGAAGCCCGGCCGATTGTTAGCCGGCCTCCCGGGCCGCCCAGGACGGCCAAAGAAAAAGGAAGGCAGAGCTTCCCTACCCCCAACCCCCCTCCTTCCCGTTTAGCCCGGGACGGAAATTTGAAATCTAAACCCAGGAGAGGCGGCCGAGAAAGCCTGGTGGAATTCCAGAAAGCAAGAGCCGCTCGGAGGCTTCTCCGGCCGCACAGATTTCATCGATCGAACGGTTGTGATGATTGTTCGCGGGCCCAAGGAGGAGGGCAAGGCGAAGGGAAGTTTACAGAGCCTCCAGCCCGAGGTTGGCACGCATTCTGGGAAAATAAAAAACCGGGAAGGGGCGGGGGTGTCTTCATGGTTCTATGCTTGGGCTCCCTTTCTACCACCACCACCCCACAAAAACCTGCCTTGGTGAGCCTCCCCGGCCCTCCTAAAATAAACTGGATCTCATCCGGTTTTTTCCAAGGCACGACCCCAATCGGGTGGGTGGGTGGGGGAGGAGGCAGCAGCCTCGGGCTCCGTAGTGGTCTGTTTGGGAAAGAGGGGTGGGTGGGGTGGGTGGGGGGGGGCAAGGCAGAAACCCGCTTCTCTGAAGGTCTTCCTTCTCTAGAAACTGACCGAGCGCCGCCTTAGCAATAGGAGGCGTTTTGAGTCCAGGGAGCTCACTCCCCACCCTCACCCCACAAGGAAGGGGACAACGCAGGAGACACATACATGGCAATAGAGGAAAAGAAAGAGGAAAGGAGGGGAAAGGCGGGGAATTAAAGAGAGCTATTAAAACAAAAATAAAAACAAAAGCATCTCCTGTGGTTTTCCCATACCAGAAACCGCTGCTCTTGCTTGCTTGGTCAAAGGCAAGCAGGCGCCCTGACACAGTGGCGGCTGAAGTTTCAACGCCGGCAGGCCAATCCGTCTGCTCCTCCACCACCTCCTGCTCTTCACCCCGTCCCGTCCCCCCTTTTCCCTCCTTCCCACCCCCACCCCCGCCCCACCCCGAACCCGGTGATGAGAAGTGGAAAACAAATGAAATTCCAATACCTTCCCGTCTCATGCCAACCTTGAGGCATTTTTTAAGCCGGCAGTATTGGCACTGGTTGCGGTGGTGCTGGTCGATGGGGCAATTCCGGTTGGCGCGGCACGTGTAGCTCAGGTTCCTGCGGACGCTGCGCTTGAAGAAACTCTTGCAGCCTTCACACGTGAACTGCCCGTAGTGCTTGCCGCTGGATTTGTCCCCGCACACCACGCACTCGATGTGCTGCTGCTGCTGCTTGTCGCCTTGGCTGCCCTGGCTGCCCTGGTTGTTCTGAGCCGGCGTGCTGGGGGGTCCCCCTTGGCCCGGCGTCTGAGGGGTGTGCGGGGCGCCCGTCGGGGGACCGGGCACGGGAGGGGCTTGCGAGGGCTGCGTTCCTTGCGGGCCGGCCACATCGTCCTGCGGGTCTCGCCACGCGCCAACTACCATTGCCATATCTAAGGGACACCTTGACCAAACCACTCGGCTCCCCGTGGCGGACGGTCGCTCCCCGGATCCGAGGGCTCCAACGGCGGCGCCCGCAGCTGCCCGGCTGCCGATCGGCCTGTAGAGGCGGCGGGGCGATCTCCAGACACAAGCCCGGCCACTTTGCAGTTGCTTGGCTGGGCTTTTTAAATTCCTCTTCCCTGCTTTTTCTCCGTCTTCCCCAGTTCGTCCTAGCCACCGTTTGTTCTTTCCGCTTTCTCTTCTTTCTTAATTCTACTTCGAAGTTGCTAGGTTGCGTGGAGTATTTCTCCCCTTCTCCTTTTCCTTTCTTTTCCTTTCTGGTCCTTCCTTTTAATTTAATTAAATGTCCTTAATTGCGGGGTTGTGCTGCTGGTGGTGATTTAACCCCCAGTTCCTTCCCCTTTCCCCCCACGATGCTTGCAGGGAGCACCAAATGGTCATTCACAGGCGGACACTCAGGAAAACACCCCAAACTGGGTTGAAAAAAAAAAGAGAAGGAAAAAGAGGGGAAAGGGAAAGAGACAGAAGAAGAAGAAAGAAAGAAAAAGAGGAATAAAGAGGGAGATCGAAGGACGGGACTGAAGAGGAGGCAGGTTCGGGGCGATTGTCTGGTAGCAAGAGAGGAAGAAAAGTACAAATACAAAAGGGGGTGGCTGAGGGGAGGGAAGGGGGGGCGATTCTCTTCAGAGGTCTCTCCCTCCCTCTCTTCTCTCTTGGAGCCGGATGGAGCGGCACGAGCAGAAGCTGGCGGCGGCGGCGGCGGCGGCGGCGGCGTCTGGGGGCCAGATCCAGAAAACCCGGCAGTCAGCCATTCAGAAAAGCCATCGAACGAGCGACGAGGGAGAGCGCGAGCTGGCAGCAGCACCTCGGACAGGCGGTCGCCCGCGAGCCCTGCGAGACCCCACGCTCCGCACGGCGCTTCGGAAGAGGAGGAGGAGGAGGAGGAAGAGGAGGAAGAGGAGGAGGAGGAGAGGAGACGAGGACGAGTCCTGGCCCTTCTGGCTGCTGCCGCCGCCGCCGCCGCTCTTGCTGCAGCTCGTGGTGGCGCCGGTGCCGGTTGTGCTGCGATCGGATGCCCCGCTCGGAGTTTGGCGAAGCTGTAGAAACATCAACCGAGGAAGAGGAAAAGGGTGGTGTGTGTGGGGTGGGGGGGGGGAGAGTGAGAGCGGAGGGGCGGGCGGGTGGGTGGGGGGAGGGAGGGAAGGAAAGAAGAGCCAAACAAAAACCACACGCGCGCGCGCACAGACCCACACACGCTCGTGCGCAGGCAGACTCACACACACACACACACACACGCGCGCGCGCGCCCGCACGCACGCACACCCAGGAGAAAGCGAGTCCCTCGGTTTGGTCTTTCCCCTCTTCCTTCCTTCCTTCCTTCCTTCCTTCCTTCCTTCCTTCCTTCCTTTCCTCGCCCTCCGCAGGGCTCCGTCCTCTCTCCACCGCGCTCCTGCCTCGCCTATCCTCCTCTCTCGTCGTCGTCCTTTGCAGCTCTCGCTCGTCTGCTTTTCTTTTGCGTCTTCTGCTTCGCCGCTCTTTCTTCCCTTCCTCTTCCTCCTCCTCCTCCTCCTCCTCCTCCTCCTCCTCCTCCTCCTCCTCCTCCTCTTCCTCCTCCTCCTGCTCGGTTCGCGGCTGCGGCTGGCAGGGTTTCCCTCCTGGCCGTCCTTTGCCCGCTGTTGCTGCCGCCGCCTCTTGCCGGCGCCTTATGCAGCTCCTGGTTCTTTCGCAAGTGGGTCTCTTGACGAAAGCTGCTTCCTCGCACAACACATGGGGCGATAAGGGGAGGAGAAGAGGGGGGGGTGGGTTTAGGGAAGGGGGAGGCGGCGGCGGCGGCGGCGGCGGCGCTGGGAAGAGGTGGGTGGATAGAGGGGTGGGGGGGGTAGGGAGGGAGGGGGGGAGGCAGAGCGAGCGAGCGAGGGAGGGAGATCGGGGGCAACCAGAGTGAACTATCCCCAAGCTAAGAGACCCCCCCCCCAACTCCAACCCCTCCCAGCCAGAGGAGGCGCTAAAAGCAGCGGGAGGAGGGAGGGAGAAGGGGGGGGGAGAAGGAGGAAGGCAGGCGGGCGGGCAGGCAGGCAGGAAGAAAGAAGAGGGGTGCTGAGTGGGGGGCGAGCCGGGGTGTTGTCGGTGGGGGGAATTAATAATAAATGTATTTAAAAATCAAGGCAACCCCCCTCCACACGCCCAGACAAGCACGCAGGGTTTTTGCATGCATGCAAAAGCGGGGGGGGGTCTTTGGAGGGAAGGGAAGAGCTTGCCAGGAAAGGGATGCAAGAAAAAAGGGGGGGGCGGTGGGCAAGTTTTGCACATGCACGGGGAGGGAGGGGGGAGAGAAAGAAAGAAGAAAAGAGGTGGGGAGGAGAAAAGAAAAGCAAAACAGAAAGGTAAAAGGGGGGAAGGGATTCCAAAAAGAAGAGAGAGAGAGAGAGAGAGAGAGAGAGAAGAAGAAGAAGAAGAAGAAGAAGAGGAGGAGGAGGAGGAGGAGGAGGAGGAGGAGGAGGAGGAAGAAGAAGAAGAAGAAGAAGAAGAAGAAGAAGAAGAAGAAGAGGGAGGAGGGCTTTGGAGGAGGAAAGGCCGCCTGGAGAATCCCAGTGATCAAATATGCAAAGGAGGAGGAGGAAGGGGGAGGGGGGGTTGGGTTTTAAAGGGAGCGAAGGCGATTGATCGGAGCAAAGGCAAAAGGGGCGTGTGGGGGGGGGAGAGAGAGCGAGAGAGAGGGAGACCGAGCGGGGCTGCGCTGACCCAGGAGCGCTTTCTCCGCGCGCCGCTCGCCCAGCGCTCTCTCTCTCTCTCTCTCTCTCTCTCTCTCTCTCTCTCTCTCTCTCTCTCTCTCTCGTGAACTTTGACACGGCGGCTGCAACTTAGCGCACGTTGCCATGGCGACCGCTCGCCTTATAAGGCAAGAGGCTGCCTTTGACTGGTCCAAAGCGCCCGGACCTCCCCTCTCCCCTCATTGGGCCGCTCAGCCATTGTGGACGGGCTGGGGTGGCTGGAGCCGGAGACGTCCGCCGCGGTCCTAAAAGGAGTCCCGTTCTCCCCACCACCACCCCACCTCTCTTCCCCCCTGCTCAACCCCCCCTCTTCTGCCCCCTTTAGTTTTTTAACTACTTTCTATCAATCTTCCAGTCTCCCCCCCCCCCAGGTCCTTTCCCCCCTTGTTCTTCCTCTTCCTCGCCCTCCCGCTTGTTTCTTTAACCCATTTTTGAAACTAAACAACAATTTTTTTTTCTTTTAAAGGAGGATGTCTCTTTTTTGAAAAAAAATGTTCTTATTCCAATAGTTTTATTTACGGCGGCGGCTTGTTTTCCACCTTTGAAAAATGAATCTTGCTTTGGCACTTGGTTTTCTAAGCGGTGCGGTGGATCTGGGCGCGCACGTGTCAATGGGGAGAGCCCGGTGGGTGAGAAGAACGAGGGGAATCCCTCTAGGTTTTTGTTTGTTTGTTTGCTTGTTTTGTTTTGTTTATCTTGGAGGTGATAACCGACTTTCTGGACTCTTTCCTGGCTGTCCTGATGGTGTGTTTGCCCGAGACTCCCTCTACCACTGTGACTCGGGTGTTGGTGGATCCGTGTTCTATTTAAAAGCTGGAGGGTCTTCTCCTCGGAGAAGCAGCGACCCAGGCTTCAATAAGTGCACACGCCCCGCATTTTCTGCGCTTCCAACCTGCAGACACCGAACAGAGTCCCATTTCCACTTTACTGCTACAGGTGTGTGTGTGTAGGTGTGTGTATGTGTGTGTATGCATGAACACACACACACACACATACAGAGAGAGAGAGAGAGAGAGAGAGAGAGAGAGAGGAGATCTGAATTGTCAGGCGACCGGCAGCTCAGCTCTTCCAAGGATTTCAGTTTTCTTTCTGTCTTTAATGATAAACACTCCCCTCCTTTAAAAGAAAAAGAAAGAAACCAAGGCAGAAACAAAAGACCTCCTAACCTTGTCACACTGATCTTACAGCCACGAGCATTAGGACTCTAACTTGGCTCCAACCTTTTGATGTGCCTTGCCTGAACAGGGCAGTTCAAATTGGACACTAAACACTACAAGGAGTTGTGTTCCTAGATAAGAAAGTCTCAGGTTTACTCTGGGGAAGCTTGCTCCTTCGGCAAGGGTGCCCAATGCACTGAGGAATCTTTTGAAGGCTGCCTGACACATACATTAGTTAGACATCTATCAATGTACGGGGACCTGCACAACATCAGAGAATATGGTATCTGACCTCAGCATAGTAAAACGTGGACTCCATTGTTTCCCGAAGTCAGTCGCTGCCCTTCCAAGAATCCATTACTTTGCCTCCCAGATCCAAACCGAAATGGGAAAGAATTAGCATACAAATACAGGCGCCGAGACACCACGTCTTGCTTCCTAGGCGTCCTCCCAAATGGGAACACATCTTCGCCGGATGCCTTCTCAGGAGGAGCAAGGCGATGATGGCCAGGAGGGCCGGGGAGAAAAGGTGGGATAGAATCAAACACACAACAGACAATTGCAACCTTTTCGGTGTCCGAACAAGGTCAAAGTTATTTCCTTCCCTTTAAAAGTGTGCTTTTTCCACTCTACCAAGAGAAAAAGGGGGTTTTATATAGACTGTTCTATATATATTTAAATAACAAAACAAAACACCCACCCCGGATGAAATAGGTCTCCCAATCTCTACGCCTTGATTTAATTGTACAGCCCTAGATGAGGTTAAACAGCGAAGTCGCCGCCTGTCGAGGGAGTAAAAGGCACCCACGCCTTGCCCTCCTGGCTCTGGCGGCAAACCTAACCGACCCCAAACAGCAAAGAGCGGCTCTGGAGAAATACTTTGGCTGAGACCGACGACCCCGAGAGTGAAGAGCTGCTCCCTAGAAGCGCGCTGGAAACGCGAACCCAGAGAACCCGGCGCCCGCACTTGGCAACAATTGAGCGTTTCAAACGCGCCTGTGTATAAAACAACCAGCGCTACATCTACACAGATGCACATCAGAAATATATATTGGTACCTGTTCCTCTACATGAATATATATTTGTAGACGCACATATGACGAGGCATTTAGGCACACACATACACAACTGGAATTGTGTTCTGCATCTGTCTCTTCCTTTTTAAAAATATCAACTCTTGGGATAAAGCAGGTGGAACTGCACATACGGACAGTCCTGGAGCCACACTATATAAAGAGAAAGAGGCATCCAAGCCACAGAGGCAGGGTTCTGGATCATTACCCGCCGCCACCGTTTCGAGAAGCCGAAAGGTTGCTCCATCCACTTTCTCAGACCGCCCTTTTCTGCTAAGGGGAAAAAAATCTATGCGCACACAAACACACACACAAATTTATTATATACTATGTGTGTGTGTGTATATGTATATACATAATATAATATAATATAATATAATATAATATAATATAATATAATATAATATAATATAATATAATATATATCCGAGAGTAAAAGCCTCGCAGGTGCTTCAAATGAAAGGCGACAGGCTTGTAACACGAATTTGGGCTGGTTACTTTCCCTGTCTGGAATCTTATACACATGGCCTGGTTCATCCGGCCCATTTCAAAGCATGGATGCGGAAGGCTCTATTGATCCGGAGGACCTCGTCGTCTGGAAACGGGCGAAGGTGCCTCCTGTGATCGAGCAGAGCCTGGGACTGTAGCGAACCAGCTCCTGGGCAGGTTTCTTTAATACCTTACGAGGGAAATGTGGTGAGATTTGTCGCCATTTGTCTAGGATAGGAGACCCCCAAGGAGTGTTGTGACGGCCGCCTCGACGGGCGCGTTGACTTGGGCCCTTTTATTTCTCGTTGGGAGAGATCTTCGCAAGGTAACATCCAGCGAGACCTTTTCCCCATCTTTTTCGCGGAATAAAAAGATGAAGATGCTTTAAAAGATGGGGGGCGGCGGCAGATGAGTCGCTTCCCGGGGCAATCAGCGTTGGAAATACCTCGTCCAGCAGAGGAAGCGGCGCAAATTAATTTACTCAAGCAGTAAACCAAACACATCGGGAAGGTAAAGATAGAGAAAGCAAAGGGCTTGAGGCTTAATAGCAGTGGAGGACACCGGCGAGTGTCCAGCTGGACAGACTAGCTCGCTCCGTGCACGCGCGTAATTGTGCAATTCGTGCGATGGATACGAACGTGGAACAATTACACCGAACCGCTCAGAGAGGCGGCTGCTCACCGCGACTCATCAATAATTGTCCTTTTTAAAGAGGGTAGCGACAATCACAACAAGGCGTACTTTTATGACTTTATCAGAAGGGCTTCGTTGCGCAACGTCGGATGGGGGGCGCCGGGTCAATCCACCTTCCCCGTATCGTATTTGCAAGGCAGGTGGATCAGGGCGGCGACCTGTCGGCGCGTAAAATAAGTTTAAAAAGGAATAAAAGGCGAAGGTTTTGTAAGTGGGTGGGTGGGGGAGCGCAAATAAAGTGGCCAGATTGCATTGAGAAAACCCCGCCCTCAGTTGTTGTTGTTGTTATTGTTACAAGCAGGGAGGGGTAAGATCCATAAATATAGTTCTTTCTAGTTCTTGGCCAGCGATGTTTGGACCCTCTGAGGCGACCGTGGCAGGGGAAAACCGGTCGGGTTAAATCAGGAAGACTCGTTGAGTCCTCTCGCGGTTGCTAGTCTCTCTCTCTCTCTCTCTCTCTCTCTCTGCCCTTCCTGCCTCCCAGCTCCATCCGAAGAGCCATGAATAGGAGAAAGTGTCCCTCATTGTGCGACTCTGAACTTCCAAGTCAACGTAATTTTTAACCACTGGCTTGTGATACTTTGAAAATCACCAGGGGCTGTCAGAGTTAGGCCCTCTGAAAAATTTACAGTGCTAAATTAGAACATATGCTAGGAGAAAGCGAGGTGGGGTTGGTGGGGGAGGGGAGGGAGGCTGAAACTGGGTGTGTGTGTGTGTGTGTGTGTGTATAGTGGGGGGGGGCGAGTCGGCTGGCAGAATCCAGAAGTACAGTATGCTTCTGCCCCCTAGCGGGAGTCTTTTGACGGCCTCAAATATTCGCCTTTCCGAAGAAACGCTGGTCTTAAAAGGGGATGGAACCGGGGTTTATTTTTTTGGGGGGGGGGGCGTAGGCAAGGCGAGACGGGCAAGGAGCGGGGAGTGGGGACAGCCCCGAAACTTCTGTATGCTTTTAATCTGATTAATTCCTCCAGATTGCCAATTAAGGAGCCGGCTTCTCGTGGGCTCCGGATTTGCCCAGGCGCCGGCGAGATTCCCTGAAGAGCTTTGCGTTTTATTTTATCGTACTTATTTATTTATTTATTATTTGGAGGGAGGGAGGTGTGTGTGTGTGTGTGTGTGTGTCTGCGCTTCCGTGTAAGAGAAAGGCGAAAGGGGCGCGCGTGGGGG